>JAVTVY010035521.1:0-154973 GCA_036873755.1 Hanleya hanleyi | reverse complement strand
GTAGCGCCTTATCATGCATCAGTCTTGACAGCCCACCCATGAACTCTTTGGGGGTATCGTATTGGCCTTCGGACAGGGTGAGTCGGGTGTTTTTGCCTTCGTAGGTCACCTCGTACCACACTTCATTGGCTCGCACGTTGTACCATGAGTAAGGGTATTGGACATCCACGAGGGCACATTCCCAGCGTCCAGGTAAATGTAACGGTTGCGGTAACTGGGTCACGTACTTGGCCACGGTGTTGTCAGGAAACACATCCAGCGAACTGTTACTGGGTAGGGTCAGGTAAAACATGGCGACTGAGCTGTCCTGCTGCTGCTGTTGGTTTTAATGGGTCTTCCACGCCTTGGGCGGTTGTGTGCGGCGTCGTGTTCGTCGCGGTGACTTGCTACGTGTCACGGCTCTGGAGATGTGGGGTGTCTTGATCAAGGGTTTTTTTTTATAGGCGCGAAAAGAAAGTGCCCGTTGTGGTGGTGTTTTGGGGGGTGACTCCGGTTCCCATTCGACTTCCCAAGAAGGTAGTGGGCCACTCGGTGATTGCTGGGTTTGCTGCATAAAGGCCCAGCGCTGGGGGTTCCCCACCAATTCCTGTGGTACATGCATGTCTTTCAAGCCTTGAGCGAAGACCTCCCATCCTCGAGGATCGGTGTGCGACCTGCGTTGACGCATCAGATCATTCACTAAATCCGTCATGTGGGTCCCCGGGACCACCTGACTCTGTACCAGGAGTTCGCCCTTATCATTCCAAGTCATGTTAGGATTCTGTTTCATCCGTTGTAATACCAGGCCAGCTTGTTTCTTGAACGAGGCAGGTACACTCTTCAGCACTTCGTCTCCCACCCACTGTGGGGCTGTGGGGGCTACCTCACCCGGCTGTTGGAGCGGTGCTGAGGTCAGCGGTCTGTCACGTGGTGGTGGTGGTGGTGGTGGTGGTGCTGTTGCTGGGGTAGACAGGGTTTTGTATTGGTCCATGAACGTCATGTACCGTTGAAGCGTCTCATTGTACCGTTGTACTTTCTCACTGTCGCTTAACCCCGGTCTCTGTAAGATCTGTTGCATCTCTCCATCGAGGCTGTTTATGGTCTTCACCGTAGGTGGGACAGGGTAGGGTGATTTGAGGTTTTGCAGGAACCGTGGTTCGACGAGGACCATTTTTTTCGTGTGGTTCATTGTCGGCCGAAGAGTCCACCCAATACTGGACCCAACACGGAAGCGGCCAACGGTGCTAAGATGGCCCCGAGAAAGCCGCCTTTCTGTAACACCTTTTTCTTTTGTGTTTGAGGGACCCGCTTGTGGACTAGGGTTCGGAGACCTGTCTTATGCTTGGCCAACTTGGTCTTCTGAGCCGGAGTCAGTGGTACGTTGCCTTTTAACAGGTTGTACCCGATCTCGCACAGACAGCGTACAAGGTCAGGGTCCGCACCGCGTACAATGGTTCGGACTAACTCGGGTGGGGCCGTCTTCAATACACGGAGCGTGGGAGCGTGCTTCCGTACTCGCGCAGACATCCTGTACAACTAATGCTAGAACCCACAACTCTGCCCTTTTTATCCACCTCACAGACAAAGTCAACCCTGCTGTGGTATTCATTCTTTTTATTATTCCCATCATCAAACACACAAACCCCAGCTGGGGGCGCCACTGTGGGTGTGTTTACATTATTTTTGCATGTACACGTGGTGGGTCTCTCCGGGAAAGATGCCGGTCCGTAGTCGAAGGTGGTCGGGAGTGGCTTGCTTGAGGTCGAAGAGCATATACCCGTGCTGAGGGGTTGTGGCATCTTTGAAGGCTTCCAACGCAAACGGTGTGCGGCCGGGATACATCTGTCTCGCCAGGTGCAGCAGTTGAGTGGTATCTCTCGGGTTTTTGAAGACCACCAGGTAGTGGGCATTTAAGCTGATATTCCGATGTTCTTTGTTTTTACTGAACAGATTCTGCACAATGTAGATGATGCTGAGCCGTCGATGATGGCTGCCTTTGGTAAAGAGTTGGGTGACCCGTGCATCCGTCTCCGCCATGAGATCATCCACAACCACCAAGGTGTCGGGTTCCAAATCGGCCAGGTTGGGTAGGCCTTCCACGAACGTGATGTGGGGCATTGCTGCATACGCTTCCTGCCATTCTCCGTAACACCACACGACTCGGGCAATGGGTGGAGTGATCATGCTGTCGGCGTGTTGAAGGAGCTTCCTGACGAAGTGCGTTTTGCCGGAGCTCGTCGGTCCTGCGATGACGCAGGTGAAGGGATGTTGCCACCGAGGGTCCATGGTTTGAGGTCTATCCGTTGTCGTGGTAACCCGCTCTTGTAAATTTCGTACGAGTGAACTGGAGTGGTGGTGGGTACAACGTCGGTCGTCGTTGTCTGTTCACGTTCAGAGATGGTGCTGGGGGTGGGTACAACGTGGGTGGTCGTCGTCGTTGTCGGTTCACTGTGAGGGATGAAATCCGGTGGGTCTTGAGACGTAGTAGGTGTACTTGGTGTAAGTGTAGAGCTCGACGTGGCTTGTACGCGGGGTGTGGTGGTGGTGGTGACTGGGCTCGATACGACTGGTGCTCTCTGTAGACCCGTTTCACTGATGGCTGGTGTTCTCAGTTGGTTAAGTAACGTACTGACATAGGCTACGTCGTAAAACACACCTCCGTACAACACACTCAGCAGGGTTAGCAATAGCACCCCAAAGCCCACTTGCGCTTTGCGCGTTTTGCGAGACGCTGTCTTCGGAGGCAGCTGCTGTTGGTCCATAGCACTGGGGTCGGACGTGGAATGAAGGAGGACGGCAGTGGTGTCTGGTTTTATAGTCGTTTCACCTGGTTGGCAGCGACCCAGGAATTGAAGGAACTGGGCCAGCCTTGCCATTTTACGAAATGAAACAGTTTGCCACGTCGACGTTCCGTTTTCAAAATCTGCTCCACCGTGTAGTAGTCTTGCTGTGTTTTTACAACAGGCTGTAATTCCGTGTCGTAAAACGTCCCCAGCAACGTTTCCCCTTGGAGATCTTCCAGTTCATAGACTCGCCGCTGTCGGGGTAGGCGCCGTTTAATCAGGAAGTGCTCATCGCTCCAGTTGGGCAAGTAACTTTTCTCGAACTTGCCCTTGACTTTACTGATCCGTACAGGGTCGCCGACCTTGTACACCGCCTTCGTCGTTCGCTGCGATGGCCTGGGGTACAAGACACGCCGGACTTGGGCTTCATTGCGTTGGGTCACGGTAATGGGGGCTCTCTCTATACTTCGATGATAGGCTCGATTGTAACCCCTCACCAGTTTCGGGAGAACATCGATGTACCGCCTTGTATTCTTATAGGTGAAATATTTATACATGCGGCCTTTGAATGTCCTGTTGAACCTCTCCACCACGGAAGCCTTGGTCTCGTTGTACGTATGGAAGAAAAACACCTTCTGTTTCTTGAGAAAGGCTTGGAACGGTCTGTTGAGGAATTCCGTGCCTTCGTCGGTTTGCAAATACAAAGGTTTGCGCCCGGTCTTGAAGATGTCTTTGAACGCCGCTATGAGATTTGCCCCCGTTTTCGTCCGGATGGGTACCACCCACGCATACTTGGATAGGATATCGATGCACGTCAAGATATACCGATTCTCATCGTTGTGTTTGGCAAAGGCGCTCATATCCACCAAATCCGCTTGCCACTGGGCATCTATTCCTCCCACGATGACCCGGTTCCGTAGAAAATGGCGACGGACAGATCGATGTAAGGTATAGGTGTCTTGTCTTCTTAACCAATCTCGGACTTGGGCACGTTGTACCCCCTGGGGTTTGGCCGCTCGATAGAGAGCCGACAATGCACTATAGGCTGCCGGACTGTCGGGACTGTAGTATAAGTTATCCAACACCTTCTCCCAGCGCTTCATGGTGACAAAATGATGATGGACCCTGGCTCTATCGTTTATTTATAACGGGTATATCTTGGGCCTGAGTTTCTTTCTGATTTTCTTCGTGGACTTCCACAGTGGCCATGGTCAATGACCAGTCCAACTCGTCTGATGACCGCTTGATAAGCACTTCATCCACATCCACCACGGCATCTTCCAATGCAGACCATAGATCAGGGTGAAGGGTAAAATGCACTGTACCTCCATCTAGCCGAGCCAATTGAGCAAAGAAAGGGCCGCGTCGGATGTACACATCGTGACACAAGTGGATGAGGTCGCCGTCCAGTTCACCAGACAACACCCGTTTGAATTTGGTCCAGCCCTCCCGGGACAGACGAATGTGAGCCGGGCACGGTTGTGTAGGGTCCGTGTCTCCCACCACCTCCTCCATGATATCGACCTTATCCGCATACACGTGCAGGAAAACCTCGGGGGTCAAGCTGAAATACGCCAGTACTATATGCTCCGTCATGGTCAGTACGTGAATGGTACCAGATTTCACTGTCTCTCGTATTTATAGGGAGAACCCCGTGAGATCAAAGGATCAGGTGGTCATGTCATTGGGCTGACTGAGTGTAGCGGGGTAATCAATGGCATCGTCGTCGGGTTCATGTAGTTGTTCATGGGGTTCAGCCATTGGCCCCGCGGCTTCATCACGGATTTTTTCTTCTTCTTCATCGTTCTGGCCCGTCATGTGTGTGTGGGTGGCTTCATGAGGTGACCCTGTCATTCCAGCCTCTGCGCATTCTATACATATAGTATTTTCTCCATCCGCTTTTTTTCATTAGGTTCATCTAGTGCGTGTTCGATAGCATGAGCCCATGCCAATTGGTGGGGTGATCGATCGTCGGGTATAAATAACTGGTCCACCAGAGGGCCTATTTTCTGCAAGGCTGACCACAGAGAGGGAGTTAGGAGGAAACTTCGAGCCGGCTCTTGGTAGCGTCCCACCCGTGGGTAGAGCGCAGTATGGTATACGTAGTTGGCCTTGTCCAGGTGGATCAGGTGTCCGTCTAACTCTCCGCTCAACACCCGTTTAAACTTAGTCCACCCATCACGCTGTAGTGTCACCGTATTCGATAAAGTCTCAGGGGACGCCCTCCAATCCCCGCCACTATCTTCCACCAGAGTCACATAATCTTCATAAACGTATAATCCCACCTGGTAAGGTGTAAGGGGGAGGATGGCTCGTAGGACGGATGACATGCTTGGTCCAAATGTCGAACGGTGAATGACACACACTCTGTCTGACCCTGGTATTTATAGTGTCAATACCACAGCGCCAGGGTGAATAGGGCACAGACTAGTATGAGGCCAACCAGCCGGTGCTGGTTGCGGCGTGAGCGCTCGTGGTCCATAGCCCGAGCATCAAGGATGGCTGTCATAGTCCAGTAGTGGTGAGTGATGGCACGCCTCTCCATCGAGTGCACTCTGTGGAGGACCGCTTCTGTGAACTCGTTCAGGATCTGGCGTCGTCCCTCGTTGTCGTCGCCATCTGCAAACATGGACCGGACCACTGCTCGGTAACCCGTGAATGAATTCACCACGGTGGCATACTGTAAAATGCGAGTCGCATGGGGCTGGGTCTCCGCCATGGCTCTGTAGAAATGAAGGTGTGGGATCCAGAGGGACGTGTTTTATAGACCAGATGTAGCTCTACGGGTATAGTCCGTGATACGTACTATTCTGATGGGTTAGTCCAAAAAAAGGGAGCAACAACAACAACACAGATTACAGATCAATCCTTTTATTATGCGTGAACAACATAGAAATGCATGTACTGACCTGTCTGTGGGAGGTTTCCCACAATGGCGTTCACCTTCGCGTCTTTTCGTGTACGTCCGTGTCTTTTCGTTAAAGTCCGTGTATCTTCGGTAAAGTCCGTAGGCATTGGGCAAGGAAGCTTTTTCCCGAGACCGAATCACCGCCAGACATGACTGCATCACCGCGGATGAATACATTCTTGCACTCACTCACACCACAGGTCGAGTGAGGTATCAAATTGAAGCATAGGTGAAGGAGCATTTAATGGACTGGGTGTGGAGTTGACATATCGATAAAAAATGGATATGACCTTGAACTGATCACGTGACCTCCCCGTGAGGGAAAAACCCCAGAACCAAGTCAGTACATGCATCCCATAGTCCCAGGTCACGCCCGATTCACGCAGACCGGAAGTGACGTCATACACCTGCGCACAACCGTGATGGAAAAACCCCAGAACCAAGTCAGGACATGCATTCCACACAGGCAGAATGCAGGCAGGCAGACAGGAAGGCAGGCAGGTAGGAGGGCTGGCTGGCTGGCTGGCTGATCAAGTCAGGTCAGGTAAGTCAGATTGAATACACCCCTTTCCCTAAAAATAGACTCCTTTTATACATTTTACTACTCGCGGCCATCTTGTACCCACCTCCCACATCATGACACTGGCGGCCATCTTGTACCCACCTCCCACATGGCGGCCATCTTGTACCCACCTCCCACATCTTCCACTGGCGGCCAAAACTCCTTTTATACATTTTACTACTCGCGGCCATCTTGTACCCACCTCCCACATGGCGGCCATCTTGTACCCACCTCCCACATCTTCCACTGGCGGCCATCTTGTACCCACCTCCCACATGGCGGCCATCTTGTACCCACCTCCCACATCTTCCACTGGCGGCCATCTTGTACCCACCTCCCACATCTTCCACTGGCGGCCATCTTGTACCCACCTCCCACATCTTCCACTGGCGGCCATCTTGTACCCACCTCCCACATGGCGGCCATCTTGTACCCACCTCCCACATGGCGGCCATCTTGTACCCACCTCCCACATGGCGGCCATCTTGTACCCACCTCCCACATGGCGGCCATCTTGTACCCACCTCCCACATGGCGGCCATCTTGTACCCACCTCCCACATGGCGGCCATCTTGTACCCACCTCCCACATGGCGGCCATCTTGTACCCACCTCCCACATGGCGGCCATCTTGTACCCACCTCCCACATGGCGGCCATCTTGTACCCACCTCCCACATGGCGGCCATCTTGTACCCACCTCCCACACATCACGCATGCGCACACCGCCCCAATACCGCCCCATTTTACACACTTATGACGTCACACAAGGTTCTGCGCATGCGCAGTGAGGCGCTATTTCGCCAATTTACGCCTTGTATACTACTGACCCTGCCCTTACCAAAAATCCCTACAGGATCCTATGGAACACAAGAGCTGTCCTATAGGATGGACCGAATGAAATTAATTGTCAATCCATCCATCTTACGTTTATTCCCATCATGTCTGAGTCATACTCGTGGGCGATATCAGTAAGCTGAATGGAAAGTCCGGATATAAAATTGAATCGAAAGCTTCAGATCTGTCATTCAATAGTCAGTCGTTGTCCGTAAAAACCCTCGACGTGGATGGATCGGAGGACCTTCCTACATTTTATAATATGGGTCGAAATTGGACTCTCCTCTTACGGGGTTTTGTTATCTTTCGTTTACCGGAAGTATAGGACAGAAAAAATTTTCTATAGGACAGATAATAGTTTTGTAAGATGGAATTATTGGCAGATATTGATGAAAGGAATAAAAACATATGAACAAAATCATATAAAGGACAAAAGAGTGGAAACACAAATCTGTCCTAGAGTAATTATATATTCCACTCTATATGATCCATGTCCCCACATCAAAGTGACAGTCCAATATTCAATCCTATCATCTGCATATAGGCTACATTGCATCTTCAAACATGAAAAAAACTGTGTTTACAAAAATGCATAAAATTTAAAGAGCTGGCCGTTTGTTCAGTCATATTCTAAATCTACTTCTATAAGATACATTTCAAAGTACACACTCAAAACAATTCAAGGTCTCACAACTTATTTTCAGGAATTTTAGCCTGAATATGAAAAATGCAAAAAAAAAAAAAAAATGGGACGCAGATGTGATGTTCAAATGCGCATCGCATAAGACTATCTAATTTCAAGAATTTTGACCAATACGTTATAGTCAATTCAGACGTATTTTTCAATCGGTTATTCATGTTATTTGATATAAAGGTTTTGGGCATCACAAGTTGATTGTGTTGCATACTACAGGTTAGCTTCGCTGGGACTTCTTCTATACTACCTGAGAACAAGGCCCCGTAGCCAAACCACTCACCAGATGTAGTTGTTGGGAAAGTGCCGGACGAGCAATATTTGCCGAACCCGTGGCCCATAAAAAATAAAATAATTCGATTCTATGCCCACTTACCTTTCATGAGACACATTGTTTCTGAGTGACTGTCCATTTCTCTCTTTGCAAGACATCTAATATCGGACGATGGGAGTAAAACTGTCCACATCGCTACTGTGTGTGTAGTGTTTGTCGCGCGTTGTTATGGCGCGTAATCAACGTTCTGATCGAAGCAAGATTGCGGCGATGTGGACAGTTTTACCCCCTTCGTCCGAGTTTAGATGTCTCGCAAGACACGAGCACAACCGCTTTTCTTGCATGTGTAGCCATTACCGATAAAGGGCCAATCAGATTTGCTTTATTGGCACGTAGCAATAAGAAAACATCTCTGCGCAAGTGTGCTATCTCATGATGATTGCGTGGTAAATTCGAGGGGGTTGTAAACTAATGGCATTTCGATTTGTGGTAACCGAGGGTCACGAAATTCGAGATGCGGGACATATCCTCGTGATTAATGCACAAAAGAAAGACCCAGTGCGGTATTTCAGCCAGAGGCATTGTAGGTGCGTGTCTCTGTAGGAGCGAAAATCCGACAAACATCATAAAATTAATTTACAGTGTCATCATATACGACACATCGGATTTTGCGTGCATTGCATGGAAAATATACCTTTTCACGTCGTCGCCTTGTACAGAGATTGGAGTTTGAGGAGATGAAGATTACATGTATCTTCATTCACAAGCCGATTCTCCGTTTACACTCCGAAGTAGCCTTCATAGATCGGACCATCTAAAGCTTTCATAATCTGAGATGTAAATTTCATCTACAAACCAGAGACGAGCCAAACAGAATTTCCGAAATGTAGACATTCACGATAGAATGCAAGATTCCCATGGTTGTTAGCCGCTTAACCCGGGGCTAGGGGCCGTATGAACCCATGTACTTCAGGAACCTCATGGTACTCATATGAACAGTCACAATCAAAGCGTGACTGAGATACATCATTCTTTAGATGACGACTTTACAACGAATATTATGGATGAAGAATACTGATCAGCTATACGGATTTGATATTTTTGGAACATCATGATGTCTTGCCGGTATCATTGAAAACTGTTGACCGCTTCTCTCTTGCAGGAAACAAGCCTATGTTTTTGTATACTATGATTGTCTTTTTGAATTTGGTGCTAATACTGTTATATGGAAAATGGAATAGGTCTTTGGATTATGGACGCGGATATTCTCTAATGGACGACGGCTGGATTATGAATGACGGACTAGACGCTTGTAATGGAACAAGTTATACATGTATCTTGAGTTCGTGGAAAGCTGTGTCGCGGATAAATCGTTTAGTATGTCAATCACTTCTCAATCAAACTGATCTTTAACAAGCGCTCCGTCGACGCAATAGCGTACAGGAGTGTAGCCATGATCTGCCGATGCACATATATTATCGGAGGATGCCTAGTTCGACGTACAGAATTTTCGGCGCACAAAAACCAATTAATGAAGAAAAACTGGTGCCAGACAGTGTTATAGCATAGAAATCCGTACCCCAGTTGTGCGGGTCGTCGACAGCAGAGGATCTATTGTTCTTCGCTCTCGTTTAGCTATAGCTGTGTGGGGGAATAGCGTGCGTATGCAACAAAGAGGTGTGTAGACTAAACGAGTCCTCTATTTCACATGTACTATCTTAGTAGTGGCTCGATAAAAAGCATCTTTTAAATTTTAAAATCTATGCATTCGCTAAGAATATGTTTCACCGTGAGATCTCCATGGCATGGAATACACCTTAGGACTGGCTCTTTTTTTAGTAAATGTTCGTGAGTTAATCGTGTATGGCCGATTCTACATCGCCTGCATAATCATGGTTTGAAACAACCGTCTCACATACTTACAGATAGAAGGTCTGAAATCGCTATATGGGATCCTAACAGGATCAACCTCATCATGTAGGACTGTCGTGGCCATCCTATCAGCCTCAGTATTACCTTTCATGCCAACGTGACTAGGCAACCAACAAAACACAATATCAGTCTGTTGATCAAATCTACAGTCATGTAGAATACTCAAGATACTGGGATGAATCGAAGTTCCACTTTTAATCGCTTGAAGGTATAACAGTGAACATGAGAATATGACATATGTTTCCTTTTAGTGAACCCAATACCTTCTAAAGCCAACAATATGGCTTCTGCTTCTGCAGTGAATATCGAACTTTTACCTGGTAGTCGACAGGTTTTAGTTTTGGAACTAAAGATAGTAGCACATGCTACGCTTTCACCATCTTTAGAACCATCTCTATAAATAGCACGATGCGATTGTATTTCTCTCTCAGTAGACCAAATTCTTGTATACATACAAGAGCTGGCTCGTGTCTGCCTTTTTATATTTCGTTAGAGAAATATCTACTTCTGGTTGAACTAACTGCCATGGGGGAATTGGTAAGAACTTGTTAGGTAAAATTTGACTAAGCTTAATACCAGCTGCTACAATGTGTGGTTTCATACGAATTCCAAGAGGTGGAATAATGGAGGGTTTCTTCAAATAGAGATCCGCGAACTGAGGTTTGAAAACACAGTTATATGCAGGATTCGAGTGATTTGATCGTAATTTTGTGATATATTGCAGTGATAGTTTAGTTCTTCGAAGCTCTAAAGGAAATTCACCGGCTTCGACATATAAGATTTCTTTAGGTGATGTTCTGAACGCTCCAAGGCAAAGTCTTAGTCCTTGATGGAGAATAGGATCTAGCTTTGCCAAGTTTGACTTGCTTGTGCCGTTGTAAACAATAGAGCCATAATCAAGTTTGGAACGGACAAGTGATCGATATAAATGGAGAAGTGTTTGCTAAGCTTATACTTGGCAAATACCTTCAACAAATCAAGAGCTTTCGTGCACTTAGCTTTCAAGCAATTTATATGCGATTTGAATGTTAGTCAGTGGTGGAACAACATTCCTAAGAATTTGACCTCTTTTACCACTTTGATCTCAGTTCCATCTAATGTTAGTACTGGATCTTTGTGCTGGAAATATTTTTTGCAGAAGTGTATACAATTTGTCTTACTTCTGGGGAATTTGAAGCCATTTTCTAGAATTCTGAATTCTACTCAGACAAAATTGTAATGTTCTCTCAATATTGTGCATACATTTTCTACTGCACGAAATGTTGAAATCGTCTACAAAGAGTGAACCATCCATTGATTTATTCAAAACTTCCGCCAAGCTGTTGATCTTGATGCTAAACAGAGTAGTATACGAAATACTGCCCTGTGGGAAACATAGACATAGGAATCTAATCTGACAAAATGGTCAATGGTTCTTCTCTTTTACGGAAACCAGCTTGAATATCAGTAAGTTTCTTTTCCATTTCTAGGTACCAAACAAGGCGATCATTTATCATGCGTTCCATTGTTTTACAAACACAGCTATAGTCAGTGAAATCGGACGATAATAGGGGCTGTATGGTTACGGCCAGGCTTTGGTACTGGTATAACCATGGCATTATGCCATGAAGTGTGGAAAGTCTTCTCTTGTCCAAAGTCTGTTGAATATGCGTAATAGAATTTCTAGAGAAGATTCGGGTAGATGCTTCAAAAGTTGATGGATATTATGAGGGCCTGCAGCAGAATCGTTAGCTTTCGAGAGAGAAGCATGAAGTTCCTAAATTGTAAACATAGCGTTATAGCCTTCATGGTTACCGGATGGGAATTTAATTTCATTTTTCTCTTCTCTTTTCTGGAAATTTAGGTACATAATTATCTGTCGAAGCGTTTTTGGCAATTGTTTCGCCTAGCTTGTTTGCCATCTCTACTCTGTCAGTTAACACCTGGTTTCCATCGTTGAGATGATGAACACCAGCTTGGAGCTTTTAACTTTTATTCTTCGGATCATATTCCAAACGTTTGTTATAGGAGTATGTGTATTGATCTTAGAAACATAATTTTTCCAAGAATCCGTTTGTTCTGTTTCATGGTTCTACAATCTTTAGCTCTAGTTACTCTGAGATCTTTCAAATTTTCAGAATTTGGATGTCGGCGGAAACACCGTTCAGCTTTCTTCCTACATTCATTAAACCGTGTTTGTTTTAATATGTGCAACTGCTGAAGATGTGGGTATGGATTGGTTAGCAATTTCAATTAGCATATCTGAGAATAACTGTATAGGATCTGCAACATCAGCAAAAGAAACTGCTTGTTGCTCTTGTGAACAAAGCTTTTCAAATTCTGACCAATTTGCTTTTTGGAAATTATACCTTGTTAAAGGGGGGTCATCAGCTGAATGAACAGCTTTTAAAACTGTGGGAAAGTGAGATATTTAAAACTGAATAGGTTCCATGAGCTGCGGAAAAATGTGTATAAGAACTATCATTAAAAATACACAAAGATTTATTTGACATAAAATCCTAAAAATAATAGAACATTCTGACATATCCGTTAAATGGCAGACAAGAATGTAAGAAGATTCCCAGTATCCATGCTATAGCGGTAGGATGTCTGCTTTCAACTGAAACTATCCCCGTGAAATTTGGCTCGTGTGTTTGACTTTTGCAATCGTTTGGTCCTATCTGGCGGATACCAATGTACTAGAAAATAAGAGGGGTGGGGCAAGAAGGTGGTGGGTCTCATTTTCTTTTATTCAAGCCATAGACATCAAAAATAATTCACTCTAAAACTGTTTTTTTTTTTAGAAATACTAATAAATTCTCTCTTCCAAATTACACCAGTCTGATAAAGAAATGTTACGTTTTCCTTTTGGTAAAGCCCTAAAGGGTATAGAAAAATAGCTTCTAGATGTAGGTCTAGATCTTCCGTAATACGTGAGATCGCTCCTCCCTCAAGCCATTTGTCTGCTGTAGCCCAAGTTGATTCCGATTTGCAAGGTCCGATGTTTTCGTGGGAGCCAGTGTCCAGGTGCATTTTGCAGGACCAGTTTCGAATATTCTTGTTTTTCAGGCAGAAGTACCATGAAAATATAAGAGACAACGCAAGGGCGTAGACAACGGGGGGCTTGTGGGGGCTTCAGCCCCCCCAAATTTTGACAGCCGGCAAAAAACCCCCAAAAATAAACAAACAAACAAACGAAAAAAAAAGAAAGAAAGAAAAAGAAAGCTAATATAGCATAGAAGATCACGTATATTATTCAATTAATACATGAGAAGTAAACTTATCACCGCCAGTGCATACCATTAGGCCTTAAATAAGATTGCAATTGATCAGTGACCTAAGCCATAGATTGACGATTTCGGGCTCAAATCTTTTGCGATCGTCTCTGAGAATGGAATAGTGTGCTCCAATTCCAATCAAATACCGCCTATTTGGGCGAAAAACATCAAAACTTCAGTTGAGCATAATTTTTCCTAAATTTTTCACTATTAAGTGGTTTTGTTTTTCAATTGAGATCCCGCTCATTTGTTCAGTATTTCTTTATTCACAAACAAGAGATACAAACTCTCAACTACTTTTCATATAGGAACTCTAGAAATAAACCTATTGTCTGTCCCAGATAATCCCAGACGTTTTCGGTGATATTTCGGAGACAATTTATCGTACAACATTGAAAATTCCCACAGTATATAAACTAAAAAACATTAATTTTATTCCTGTCTTTCATTAGAATTTGTTGAGAATTGATGAACATCACCGATACCATGTTATTTTGGGGCCACCATGACTTTCATCTGCCATTGTTATAACATGCAGGCCGGACGTTATGACGTCAAAAATATAACTCCCAAATCTCCCATCTAATTTTTGTTTTCGCGATTTATGGAGAACCACTGGAAGGATTTTGGTGATACTTTGAAATAAATTTAGCATTTTTTATCTACTGTGTGAAGTTTCAATGCTGTCCGATAAACAATCTAGCCCCAGAACTCACTTTAGCTGAGAAAGTTCCGCCAATACGGAAATAGCCGAACGTGAGATTGATCCTATATATTGTCCGAGACATATCGCCGAAAACGTCTGAGATATATTATCCGGGACAGCCAGTAGACCTGAAGTCACTGTTTAATAACTGGTGTAAATATGGTAAATATGGATAAGTTTTCCTACTATTCCAAGGAAGGACCACTAAGCTAACATTTTTGATAAGTCCGACAACTGCAGGTAGAAAATAGCCCAATTATCGTCGATTAACAATATTTCCTATGTTAAAAAGATAGCAAAGGCAACCCGATTAATGAACCAGAGCTCATGTGCTCAGCCATTCGTCAGTGCAGCCATTCTGATGCTATCGGGGCAGGATAGTATTGTCTAAGGGTTAACTTGAATTATAGTGCAAACCCGAGACTGAATGATCATTTCAGCTTGTAACGTTTATCAATGTAGTGATCGTCATTATTATGAGACATTTTGGCATAAATCAAAGTTCAGTTGTTACAATGTTATACTGCTCAGATGCTCCCAGAGAGTGCCAATTTACCATCAAGTTTCAAAAAAAAATCTTAAGCTGCGAGGGGGGATACCCCCCTCTCAGACTCTCCCCCTCTCAAGCCCCCTCAAACCTGACAACTTGTCTACGCCCTTGCAACAACCACGCCGGCAGGCATAACCCCGTTCGGTACGGTATCTTAGGCACAGTGTCGATGCTGCATGGGATGTTTTTGAAATTTTATTCCCAAACTTTATTGATGGAGTAAGAAGGAAATACGTGTAGGCGGGCTACAAACCTGATGAAAAGCAGCCACAAGCCGGTCCCATTCCTTCCCACTGGAATAAGTTCGGATGTTCTCGTTTTTTCCGTTCGAATGGCAATGCCCATTAATCAACCTGTAACCATCTTGGTCATCTATACGTGGTAAGACTGACCCTGGGATCGTGTGTATCCATTTTTAGCCTACTTTCGACGTAACCCGCAATTTTCGAGTCATGTGCTGTCCTACTTATTCAAAATTACAGATCTACAACACCTCTTGGATGATACGGGAGTTATTCATATCTGTATCTTTTGTAAACTCAGACAATATATTTTTCAGAAGTATTATGAAAAGCCTGTAATTTATCAGATTTATCGAGTCTGTTCTCCGCCGGATGAAGACCGAACAGTATACGGTAAAGTATCGGATATCGCTCCGCAATAATAGCGACACACGATTCGCAAGCCATCTTACATCCTCGCGAGCTAGTGTATCAATCGATAGATTACGATCGATATACTGGCTTAGTAAGTTACCGATAGCAGTTCTGGATATAAATAGCTCGAGGGGTTTCCACTAAACCGAACCAATCAGTAAGCGTGCTGAAGCAGCCTACCAGGCCAATCCGCAGGGAGGTTTGAGTTTTGACTGGTTTGAATTTCATCGCCGGCCAGACTAACTTTGAAGTTAGGCTGAAATCGACATCAGGTGTCAAAACGAAAACCGCAGACTTCAGAAACCGACGCGCTAATTCAAAACAACCGCTGGGGAGGAAATGTACGAGATTGTGTAATAGACGCAACGACTCGAGAACTCATCCGAATCACCAAAGAGGTCCAGGTAAACCCTCTTCGAGGATTTAGGGATTACCTGGACTTGTGCAGATGGCCATCTTATGGATGGCGAAGTTTTCGCCAATGGCCCAACAATGTGCATGCCAATGAGGGTACCCGATTGTTCAAATGTGTTTACAAAACCAAGGCCGGAACCATATGTCAAGCCGTAATTTGCGACCGCTCGGCCTGTTCATGTCCTACATTAGGAGAGGAGAGAGAGAGAATTAATTAAGAATTAAGGTTCAGCAATATTTCAGCTATATAGCGACGATCAAACAAAATTCTAAGTACTCAAGCCAATAACTTAGTAATCCAACGCATTAAAACATACACATATTAAAACTTATGCAACAAACCGATTTTTCTCAAATAACCCAAGACACAGTTCTCCCGACTGAAAAGTTCTTCCAAAGTAATCGCTCGATAAAAAGAATCTCTTACAATCTTAAAATAAAAGAAAATAAAGAAAATCAGTTAAAGGATTGTCTTCATAAGAAAACCAATGCACAAAAACTCGCTTCACATTATCGGGTACTTTATCAAAAACAGAGATCTCAAACAAGCCAGGAAGAGGAGTCCAAGGCAATACAAGAGTTACATCGAGAAATAGCTGATATTGAGAATGAGAATTTGGAGACAAAAGAGCGGATTGATACATTTTTGGATTCTAGATCAGTTAGAACATTTGAAAAGGGAAAATACAACAGTGAGGTGAGAGAAGTTTATGCTACATTGGCAAGGAGTATGGCGGTCTACAAGTGACGGCTGATACTGGCACACAATCCATTGGTCTTATGGAACTTCTGCAAGGTGGAGCTGCCAACTTCACTGACATGACAAGAAATCTACTCTGCGAACTCGCGAGTATCCTTACAGTACCAGATGGAGATCCCACTGCAACTGTTGCAAGATTGGTAAATTCTATTACTTACATGTACATCATGACCGACCGACACATTGTCAACACCTGCTAAAGCAGACAGATCGAGATTTGGAAGAAAGAGTGTTTGCCTCTTGTTTTTCGAAGAATTAGAAGAAACTACAGTTCATGACTTAGTCCATATCAATGATTTCAAATGCAATCTGCATGTCCTGGTGAACTTAGCTACCCAAGCTGATGCCGGCTTACGGGAGTGGGAAGCAGCTTCACTTGAAATGGAAGAGTCTGCAAAATCCAGAACATTGAGAGCTTGTGCCAGTACCGTGGACTTTGTCAGAGCTGCCACAAAATTGTGCGTCCCAGGAGCAGATGAGAAATCTGGCTATGGTCTTCTCTTCGACACTTTTTTGCAACTACAGACTCCTCCAGATCGAAGTCACCTATCTACGTTTCATGGCCACAGATTCAATGTTGTATTCTCCACCAGTGCGGCCCTCTACTACCATCTTAGCAGGGAACACATTTCAGGATTCATTGAGAAGTACTTCCCCACCAACCCGAAAGAGAGGAATAATCTAGTAAATGCAATCTACAGCAGCAGCAAAGATCCTGTCTACATTGCCGGATGTCGAGCACTTAGAATCTTCGACACAGTCTTCATAAGCCCATTGTGGCGCATCGTATTGGCTGCATTTCCACCTTGCTATGAAGCGATTTTCTGCCAATGCTCAATCATTCCTAGAGGGGGAACTTCTGTTTCCAAACTTCACTCACCAAGATGACGAAGCCTGTTTCTGACTAATGCAGGTGAGAGTGATCTTGATGTCTTGAGGGTGGAAGCACTGGAGATCATCTGTACAAATAGTTTGATTATGTCGAACGGCAGCTCGCTGATCATTTACCTGGGGATAAATTTTGTCAAAACGATGATGGGAAACTCCGAGCGGAATCTCAAAATGTTCCAACTACCAACTCCGTCTCAGACGCCATTTTGCTAGCTTTGACCGACTCAGGAGAGAGAAAACCAGTGCCAGGTATGACGGCATAGATGCCATAATACTTTTCTGTAACAACAGGACCACAGAATGGCTCAGTTAGATGGATCAACAACAGAAGATATATGTAGAAACCGTTCGACAGAAAACCCCTGCGATCCTGGCTGCTAATAAAGCAAGAAAGGAAACCATTAGAACAGAGCGTATGGAATTACTTGTACAACGAAGGAGAGAGAAACTTGAGAAAGAAGCCAAACGACAAAAGGAGAAAGAAGATCTAACTGCTGATCTTCAGGATATTGGTGGTCTTTGGATATAGATCAAGTAGAAGAACGTATCGGCAAACTAAAATCAGTCAAGCAGAAGATAGAAGCAATTAAAACACAGATGCAATTTCGCATTTCATGGGTGCCAAGCCTAGCGTCAAGAAATTACTCATGTTCTCCTCTGATGGTCTTCAATTTACCTTTGAAGAATTGACTACAATTTAGTACAAGTGCTTCAGGCTAAGGAACCGGCAGAAACCGAAGATCCTACCTCGAACACCTGTGGACCACACTTGAAGACGAAGACTGAACGAGATCAATTTATGAAAGACCATCGTGAACAAGTTCTAAAAAAGCTTGAACAGATTAAACAAAAAAGAGCAAGTGGTGAAAAAGTCGTCAAGAGACCAAACAGACAAAGCACTTCAGCAAATAAAACCGCTGTTAGAGTGACTCAAGATTATTTGGGAAGCAGTAGTGGCAGTGAATCTGTCACAGAATCAGAAAGTGAAACAGATTTTCAACAAGACTTCGAGTTTGGGCAGTTTAGTTTCGTTGTTGGTGAAACAGTAGCCGTAGCGTATGATGATGGGTGGTACCCCGGCCAAGTTACTGAATGTCAAGATCAGTCAAAGGCAACAGTCATCTTTCTGAGACGGTGGAAAAGTATGTCAAGTCCTGTTTTTCAATGATCTCAGTGTAGTGAATAATTGTTTCCACCTCCAAACAAACTTTGGCCTTGTTCCAAATGATTCGAGCTGTCGTACTTGGACTGTACCATGTACCAAATTATATCTGACAGATATCAGGTGTACAAACAGAAATATTTCTGAACTGTTCATATATCTATTCATGCCACCAGTTTGTTTCTCGCTCAGTATTTTCGACCGAGGTTTACTGTTATGCAAGCAATGGGTATCCCGCCATTCACTAGATTTGAGTAAACTGGAGATTGTGTATGCAGGTATCTGTAGGTGTACGTGTGCATTTAAGACGTGTCCTTGGCCCTGTGCCCTAAATTTAATACCCTGACTGGCTGTTGCTCAGAATTTGTATATTCGACAGATCATTCCATGCCTTTCTGGACCTTTTGTTAAGGACAGACCATTATTGTCTCGTTTGGTGCTGATTGTTTTGTTTTCTTTGACGAAAATTGATATAGCTTCAAGAATATATTAAATCTCACATTGTTTTTTTGGAAAATATTATTTCATTTGTTGTGGGGACAGTCTACATGTAGTTGGGTACGATATGCCGGATACACCCGACAACAGCTCGAAGCATCCTTGTCCTCAGCTACATGTATGAAACCTGTTGTTTTATCAGGAACATTTGTATATTATTCCTTCAACTTAATTCACTAGCTGTCCGTTCCCATGCAATACATAGGGTATTAGAAGTTGGTGAAGAAATATTTTTTTCACTTGAGATTTGCACAAAACTCTCCCTCCCATACATGTACCTCGTTCAATGTTAAGGCCGTGATGATGTGCCTGGCTAGAAGGCTAACGATCGTCCCGATTGTCGGCTTCATGCCCATTTGGATGCTCGCTTTGGAGGTAACCCTATTCTCTAATACACTGGTCAGACACCTAATGGGGCATGGTACATGTATGATACAGAAGTTTCCACATATGATCATACCATGCGTGCGGATAATTGATATATGTTTCTGAACTAATGTACATGTAAAGTGTACATATTTTCATGCCACCAATTTGTTTCTCGCTCAATTTGTATTTTCGAGCGAGATTTATGTCGGTAATGCTCGGAATATGGTGCATTGATGGGTGTTCTCCCAAATGAGGAGGTTTCAGTAAACTAGAGATAGTACATGTATATGGAGGTATACATGTGTGTAGGTGTATTGCTCAAAACGATGTTAAAATTAACTCTTTCTCAGAAATTAATCAGTTGAATAGCTACTCTGCATAGTAATGGTACATGATGTAATTCCAGATGAGGAAAGACAACATATTTTTGTAATGTTGAACAAATTTTATTTTGTCAATGTCCAAAAAAAATGTTGTGCTAGAGGAATTAAGGTCTTCCCTGGCAAGCCAGATGAAGTGTGATAACTATTGTTGTTAATTTTTATTCACACAATTAAATTTTATTATCGTTGATGTGGTCATTTTCAATCTATTAATATGTTAACCTATTACTTAAATCATTGAATAAAATGTCATCTTTCATCATATTAATATTGTATCACAGAATACATCCGCCTCCATGTTCACATGATGTGGTCGAATGAACAGCTGATGGCGATACCTACAATTTAATACCAAACATGCCTGGGTTTGGTGAAATTTAATGTCGGCCATTTTGAATTGTCGGTCATTTTGAATTGTCAGCGGCTTTCTCCAGACTCGCAATGTTGTTGGCCTAATTTGTTTTAAGTGGATCGGTTTTGGAAATTAGGTAATTTGATGTGTAGAACAAAAAACTGTTTAAAACAACAATGTAACTTGATTCTGAAAACTGGAATGATAATTGTTCATTAAATAATGTAATTCAGTCCGATGATAGAAGTCGTAAGCTTGATATGCAAATTCCCGGAAAAGATGTCATTACATATGTTCACAAGATATCAAAGTTGATAACGCTGAATTGCAAACCCATTTCAGGTTGCAATACCCATCCTTGAGAGCAAATATAATACATGTATTCAAGTGGGGTGGTAAATATTGAAGTATTTGCATTAATTTTATGCTAATTTATGCAAATTAGGTTTCCGATGCGAAAAAAAATGACGCCAATGAATTTGAAATGTTGAAATACCCCCGACTACCAAATTTCATCAAAATCGTCCTAAAACTACCAAAAAAAATATTCATTTCCCCTCAAATTTGCTAATAATTGTGTACTTTTTGACCCACCAGACTCCCTTTGTTTAAGCATAGGCCGGCATTCCGATGAAACGCCGAAAACAAATATCTTAAAAAAACACATAAAATCGAGTTCTCGTCCGATTTTAATAATTTAAACACCGAAAAATTTCTAAAATGTATACTTCAACATCTCCATGGATTGAAATCAAAGTAGATGAAAAAAATGTTGTGGTACCTACCAGGAGCAAATTTCACAGGTGCATCTGCTACAGAAATAAAACCAAAATATTCATCTTCACCTTCTTCATCTACTGAGGTTAGCTCATTTCTAGCATCATCTTTGCTGAGCTCAGCAACCACATTAGCATCTGGGGTGAAGTTCGAGTTACCACCAGAATGCACAGGTGCATCTACTGAGGGTAGCTCATTTCTAACATCATCTTTGGTGACCTCAGCAATCACATCATCATCTGGGATGAAGTTCGAGTTACCACCAGAATGCACAGGTGTAGAACTAATATCTTCATCTTCACCTCTTTTCCCATCTACTAAGGGTAGCTCATTTCTAGCATGAGCTCAGTTTCCACAACATCACCTAAATGCACAGGTGAATGTTCACTACGACTGCTGTCCACATCGAGTGCAGCAGCGTCACTGCTGGACATTTGACTGTCGTTGACAACGCTGTCGTTCTCCACCCCGGACAGAAAACCACCAGTTTTTGGATCTACAATCCTCTCAAACTCATTTTCTTTTATCAACATCATCCTCACCAGAGAGAGCTGAAAATCTGTTTGAGCTCTTGGGTGCATTTCCCGCTTCCTGTATGCTCTTTTTCCTTTCCTTTGCCTAAGCCTAGAATTCCTCTTGGAGGTCTTGCCAGCCGGTCCTACAATTGACCAAATGCTATCACCAACGCTTTCAGGCCGCTCGACTTCCTGTGCGTTCATTGCAACAGAGCCCTCCGCAACGGCAGACTTTTCAGTAACGGGAGATCTCTTCCCTGTATTGGATTGAATACCAATTTCATATTGTGAAGCAGTCCGGTTATTTCTGTTAGTGAGACCTTCTGTGTTTTCACGAGTTTTACATTCCCGTGTTTTATGTCCTGGCTGACCACACCTCAGGCATTTATCTTTAAATGGACAATCCCAATACATGTGATTTCATCTCCGCAGGTGTAACGGGCTTTAACCTGACCTTTATACCAAAGAGAAAGTCTGAATTCTCCAAACATAACTGTAGAGGGACGAGTGGTTTTGATGCCAGACATCCACACCTTCCTATTCCCAATTTTGCAATCTCTGTCAAAAGAATAGTACTCGTCAGAAATGTCATGAACTTTACCATATTTCTCAAAAACATGTCTGATGATCATGTCAGTGTGTGGTATCTCCACAGGGCATTTTATTTTGACAAGTACTTTCGTGGGTGCAATTCCCTCAAAGCGACCGCACTGATCTTGAAAATCTAAGATACCGTTTGAGAGAAAAACATCCTTGCCTGTTTATTTCGTAGTGTCACAATCCACAGATCCTTTGTCACCTGCGCTAATCCATCAAGGACTTTCGGCCCTGATCCGATAGACTCTTAAAGCACACCAACAATCCATCGGCTTAGCGGCATCCAACCCCAAAAGTTCAATGCTGAGTGGCCTGTCTAACAGTTTGTGTGCCATAGCACTAGAAAATAAAATAAAATAAAAATATAAAATAAAATAAAAGATAATATTTAAAAAAAAAACAGTTATAGACTCCCACCTAGGGAGCCGCGCAACAAAACTCCCACCCAGGGAGCGCCAGAAAAGATTATTTCGAACAAATAAACAAAAAAAATAATAACGATTTTGCAAATAGCCCGCGCTATATATTAACACAGTCCCTTCGAAGACTCAAAAGCCCTGTATTACAATGTTATATTCAAGACAGCCAGAAATCCCAGAAATACTCATACTAACAGAGACTAAATTGCAAATGCAAATGACTCAGGTTGACTACATCCGGGCATCTCCAGACGGCACCACTTGACACTGATATTGTACGACATTTGTACGCTCATGTATTATAATAATAAGCCGGTGGAGGGGGGGGGGGGCACTACGGGGGCTGCATCCCCCCCCTAATAATTTGAACAGTAAACAAAAAATAATAAAAATATTAATAATATATACTAGACTATAGTTTTGATGGTTTCTTGAGAGAATGACAAATGTGATACCGTAATCCTACAATCAAAATGCACCAGAATAATGCATCGCTTTTCATCTGTAAACAGGTCTGAAACCTGATGACGTAGGCCCCCAAGATCCATGACAATTAAAAAAAATTGCAGTCAAGCTACCCCGCTACAAATTTGATGAAAGATGTTAGTAATGACCTCGGTGAGATGAAATCTAGTATTCAGGCCGTGAATAATAGAATGGATGATATGCAACAAGCAACCAACGATAAAATTTAAGGAGTAATTGATGAATTTCAGATGAGACAATCTAGGAGATTCAACCTTGTACTCCGGAAGTTTTCTGAAACCGATGACCCACCTGAAGAACTTAATTTATTTTTAGAGATGATAAAGGGGGAAGTAGGGGTCGATCACGTCGTAGTTGGGAAACTAGTTAGGCTAGGCTCTAAGCGGACAGAAATGATCAATCCAACTGCTGAAGGGGGTGCAAGCATTCAGGCAGGGCATGTTAAGTCCAGGCCACTTAAAGCGACACTAGTTAATGAACACATGAGAGGTAAAATCCTGAAGAATGCTAAGAAGCT
Organism: Hanleya hanleyi; assembly: GCA_036873755.1. Taxonomy (NCBI): domain Eukaryota; kingdom Metazoa; phylum Mollusca; class Polyplacophora; order Lepidopleurida; family Hanleyidae; genus Hanleya; species Hanleya hanleyi. The sequence continues at coordinate 131,697 of JAVTVY010035521.1, read as the reverse complement.
GAGAAATTCAAAACATCCAGTTTTCTCCAATGTGTTTATTTCCCCTGACCTGACCCCTGCCCAGAGGAAAACTAACCAGGAAGCTAGATATGAACTCAGCACAAGGGAAGACAAAGGAGAAACTGACTTAGCCATCAGAGGGGGTAAAGTTGTGAAAATTCTTTTCCCGGTAACCGACCATTTCGTCCAGGACAGCAGTAATGAGCGTTCGACTGATGTAATTAGTTTCCAGGATGTATATAATGGCCTTAACGACGATGTTCCTGACTGCACTGATGTTTCTGATTGCACTATGATTATAGACGATGAAATAAATGTTGTGAAAAATGGATTACGATGCTTCTACTCAAATGTTGATATTCTAACTAATAAGAAGGATGAACTAGATGTTCGCATATCGGAATATGGTCCTGACATTATTGCACTAATTGAGGTTAATCCAAAGACAATTGTGAACTATAATTATAAGCACTCTTTGAATTTAAAGATATTGTCCGTTCTACTCGGGTGTACAGGAGAGAGGTGTACTAGTTTTGATAAAGGATAATCATGCACAAAAAGTGTTAGTGACTAAAGAAGTTGAATCTGTATGATGTGAGATAAAGCTACAGGATGGCGATAAGATGTGTGTAGGGCGTTGTTATAAAAGTCCCAATGCCCCGGCAACAGATAATATTGTGTTAAATGACATTTTGCTGGGTATATGTGCTAGGTTTTACAACCATTTTTTGATTATGGGTGACTTTAATTTTGACGAAATTCGCCGGTCAACTTACAGTCCAACTGAAGGGGAAAATCATTCGAGTACCCAGTTTCTCGAGTGTACAGGACTGTACGCTGGATCTGCTATTAACTATGAAGATGGAATGATCCAGGACCTTGAGTATTCCAGTCCAATTGGTAAGAGTGGTCATGTGAGTTTAGATTTTGTGTATGTGTGCTATGCTGCCGGTGAGGAGTCCCTGCAGGATAAGTACCGCTATGACAAGGGTAACTACTCTGCTATGAAGGAAGAGTTAGCAGTTCGTAATTGGAACGACGAGTTAAATAGTTTAGACGTTGAAGCTGCCTGGAACCATATCCATGACACCGTCATGGGACTAATTAAGAATCATATGCCTAAAGACAGTCCAACTGTGAAAATCAATAAGGATCAGGTAAAAACGAGGCCAATGTGGATAACAGGGGTAGCATATAGAGCAACCAAGACTAAGCATAGTGCTTGGATGAAGTATAGAAGGACAAAAACTGAGCTGGACTTCCAAACTATGGACTTCCAAACTAAGCGAAATGTGGCAACCCGAGAAATTCTTTCTGCGAGGGAGAGCTATGAAAGGAAACTAGACTCTGAGATTAAAAGCAACAACAAGAGTTTTTGGAAATATGCGAATTCGCAGTTGAAAGTTCGTCGTGGAGTCGGTGACCTAGTGGATAGCGAGGGTAAAGAGGCAACTACAAATAAGGAGAAAGCTGAACTACTAAATTCTTACTTCACCTCAGTTTTTATGAAAGAAGTTATCGGTGATATCCCCAGGATTGGAGTACAGAGACAGAAAGTAATTAGTGATATATCCTTTACAGTGAAAGATGTCATGGATGGTCTGTGCAATCTTAGAACTGATAAATCTCCTGGACCTGATCAATTACATGCACGAGTCCTTAAAGAACTTGATGAGGTCCGGGCAATACCAATATATAAATTATTTCGTAAGACCCTAGATGTACATGTAGGCCAGCAACCAAACATATGGAAATCTCCTCAATCAAGAAGGTGCCTTCTAACTACAGACCTATTAGCCTAACATGTATACTGTGTACACTCGTGGAGATTTTGGTGAGGAAGGGTATTATGTCACACCTGGAGGACAACAAATTGCTTTCTCTCCACCAGCACGGTTTCAGAGCAGGAAGATCATGCACTACCCAGTTATTAGAAGTGCTCGACACATGGACAGAAATAGTAGGCAGTGGTGGGTCCTTTGATGCTGTGTATTTAGACTTTGCCAATGCATTTGACAGTCCCCCATCAAAGATTGCTATCAAAAATACACGACAATGGAATACAAGGCAAACTTTTCGCCTGGATAAGTGACTTTCTTTCAAACAGACCCCAACGAACTAGAGTAAATGGAGTATTATCCGAATCCTCTGATGTTACGAGTGGTATACCACAAGGCAGTGTGTTGGGTCTTGTATTATTCATTATTTTCATTAACGATCCACCTGAATGTGTATCCAGTCTCTGCAAGATGTTCGCGGATGACACAAAGTCGGAAGAGGACCAAATTATTCTACTGACTGATTTAGACAGGCTATGTGATTGGTCCGAAACCTGGCTCATTAAGTTCCATGTTGACAAGTGTAAAGTGGTTCATTTTTATGGACGATTAAATCCCAGATACGTGTACTCTATGATACATGCAGGTATCTCAACAACATTAAGCGTGGTGCATGAAGGAAAAAAAGTAACATTTGATGGAACGTTGAAATTTTCTGTCCATACAGATTTAGTGAATAATAAGGCGAATAGACTGGCATGATTGATAAAGAAAACCTTTGCAAGTCGTGACAAGGAAGTAATCATCCCACTGTATAAAACATTGGTGCGCCCGCACCTTGAATATGCAAATGTGGTCTGGCACCCTAGTCTTGCCCGTGAGATGAGGAAAGTGAAACGAGTTCAACATAGAGTAACTAAAATCATAATGGGTATGTCTAACCTGTCATACGAGGATCGTCTCCATGTTCTAAAATTTCCATCATTATATGTTACCGTCGGCTGCGAGCAGATATGATACAGGTCTACAAGATCCTAAATGGTTTGGATGATATTGATCCCACCACGTTGTTTGTAATGAGAGACAATAGAAACAATCGAGAGCATGATAAGAAGATTCTCAAGCCTCAGTCAAGACTAAAAATCAAACAAAATGTGTTCGCTGTTAGAGTTGTCAAGCTGTTGATGCCCCCAGTGCGAACGCGTTCAAAACAGCATTCGGAAAATATACACTTTCAATATAGTACGAGACAATCTTTAGCTCCCGCCGTACAGTATCTACCTCGGGAGAGTGCGACATTAAAGTACTAAATGAAGGCTGAACGATCTAGTTTTGGTGGATACTTCATGTAAGAAAGCACGAGAGAAGCATTCCTTTCTTAATCATTTTAAGGGCTTGTCCTGAGAAATATTACTTTATTACTTTAGCAAGAGCATCAGCTCATATTGATTATATATGTAAAAGGTATGGAGAAACATAGGAATCATCAATCAGATTAAAAATTCGATAAACAGAAGAACACTATATCTTTACTACTCGATGATCTTTCCATATCTGTCATATGGTAACGTCCTATTGGGAAACACATATGCAACACATTTGAATCCGTTGATTATACTCCAAAAACGTGCGATTCGCGTCATAACCTCATCCAATAAACATGAACATACCCAACCACTTTTCCACAATTTACAAATCTTACCACTACTCCGGTTGAACCAATTTCCAAACCTACTTTATCAAACAATCGGATATACATAAATATCAAATGAGAACCCGAAAAGTTAACCTTTACAGGCCTTTCCATTATTCTAACCTTTCTTACTACACCTTTAAAAGCATAGGACCTCGGGAATGGAACAAGTTGCCCCCGTAAATAAAGACTATAGACGCCACATCGCTTTTCAAGTGAAAACTAAAATCATTTCTCGTTGATACCCGATTGATTTTCATGCCTAAAATATATTATGGTCCGTGCACTTTGCTTTTGTATATATTATTGATTTCACTTACTACATATATTCTCGGATTTAGAATATTCTCATTCTCTAGGGATAGAACTAGCCCCCTGGGCTTTATTCCCGCCGATAATATGTATTGACATATGCAACACTTGTTCCTTGATCATTTTACGCCCAACCAATACCCCTATGTACATTTACTACTTGGTGAATAAATTAAATCAAGCATAATACAAGCCAGTAATATTAAGGATATTAAGGATCAGAAATTTGCAATGGCACAACGGGCAATCCATTGAAGGTTAAAATTTGTAAGCACATACTTTATTCCCTCCATGGCAGAATGCATTGAGACAATGAACAATTTCAGAGCATATTTCTTCAGAGCGGCACTTCTCATCGTCAGAATGAAACTTGAAGATGTAAAGGAGACAATGAAACCCGTATTTCTTCAGAGCGTCACTTTGCAGCGTCACAATGAACCCAATCGTGTTTACAGTTGAATTTCTCATCACAAATATTACTTATTTTTCATACGCCAGAATGCAACGGCACAATGGACGATTTAATATCATCTTTCTTCCAAGCAGCAGTTTCGAACGTCACGATGAAAATCATCTTTCTTCAGAGCGTAACTTTGCAGCGACACAATGAACCAAATCGTGTTTACGGTTTAATTTCTCATCACAAGTATTACTTATTTTTTGTACGGCAGTATGCAGCGGCACAGTAAGACCATCTTTCTTGAGAGCGGCACTTTGCGGCGTCACAATGAAATCCAATCATGTTAAGGGTATAATTTCTTATCGCAAATATTTTCTCTATACGGCAGACTGCAACGGCACAATGGACAATTTAATATCTCTTCCAAGCGGCAGTTTCGAATGTCGCAATGAAAATTGTCTTTTTTTAGAGCGTCACTTTGCAACGTCACAATGAACCCAATGTGGCTACGGTTTAATTTCTTATCACCATACTTATTTTTCGTACGGCAGAATGCAATATGACACAATGGAAAATCTAAGATCCACTTTATTGAAAGCCTTAGTATGTTACGGCACAAAGAGGACCATCTTTCTTTTGAGTGGTACTTTACAGCGTCACAATGAACTCCAATTATGAATGTTAAAGGCTTAATTTCTCATCACACATATTAGTATCTCTCTGTACGGCAGAATGCAATGACTCAATGGACAATTTAATATAGTCTTTCTTCCAAAGTCGCAGTCAAACCGTTCTTGTCTTCAGGGCGGCAGTTTGCAGCGTCACAATGAAGCTCATTGTGTTTATGGTTTAAAATCGCATCACAAATATTGCTTATTTTTCCGTACAGCAGAATGCAATGACAGAATAGACAGTTTAATATCGCCTTTCTTTAAAGCTACAGTATACAACGGCACAATGGAGATCATCTTTCTTCGGACTGGCACTTTGAGACGTCACAATGAACCCAGTCAAGTTAAGGCTTTAATTTCTCACCACTAACATTACTTTTTCTCCATAAGGGAGACAATGAACAATTTGGTATTGTGTTTCTTCCAAGCGACAGTTTCAAACGTCACAATTTAGATTTTCTTCAGAGCGGCACTTTGCAGCTTCACAATGAACCCAACTGTTACAGTTTACGGCTTAATTTCTCATCACAAATATTGCTTTTTCTCTGAAAAGTAGAATGAAATAGCACAATGGACAGTTCAATATTGGTTTTGACACTGAACCACACGTACATTCTTCTTAACCTAGCTTTGACCATCAAGTGCATATACTTTCTTTCCTTAACCAAGCTTTGACATGAGAACACACAACCCGTTGTCCCTACCCCTGGTTTAATAGTGAAGCACATAAATAGGAGCCTGATAAGAATTCAGTAAGCCCAAGTACGTTAACCACGACTTTACCTTGACGACAAACAGATGAACCTCACTCCCCAGCCTTACCATGAACTCAAGCACATGTACCGGTACCTCAATCCCTAACTCCGCTTTGATGCTCAAGCACATGTACCTCATTCCCTAAACTGACGTTGACACTCGAACAGATGTACCTCACTCTCCAACCTTGCCTCCACACTCAACCACATGCACATGCACCGATACCTCACTCTCTAAGTCTGCTTTGATGCTTAACCACATGTACCTAACTCCACTTTAACACTCCAACATGCATTCTTACCCCGCTTTGATACTGGACAACATATACATTCCTTCCTAACCCTGCTTTGACATAGGACTACACGTGCATTTCTGTGTAACCCCGCTTTAACATTGGATTACACGAACATACCTCCTTAACCTCGCTTTGACATGGTCTACAGCTACATTCCTCCCTAACCCTGCTTTGACACTGGACTGCACATATGTTCCTCCCTAACCCCACTTTGATACTGGACATATGTTCCTCTTTAACCTCGCTTTGAAATTGGAATACACATACATTCCTCCCTAACCCCGCTCTGACAGTGGACTACAAAAACCTTCCTCCCTAACTCCGCTTTGACAATGGACTACAAGAACGTTCCTCGCTTGCCCCACTTGAAACTGAACTACATGAACACTCCCTAACCCCGCTTTGGCACAGACTACACATATGTTCCCCTAACCCCGCTTTGATACTGGACTACACATACTTTCCTCCCTAACCCCGCGCTGACATTGAACTAGACGTGCATTCCTCCTTAACCCCGCTTGGACACTGGACAACACGAACATTCATCCCTAACCCCGCTTTGACACTGGACTAGACATACCCTCTTACCTAACCCCGCTTTGACACTGAACCACACATACGTTCCTCCCCTCACCTCGCTTTGAAACTGGACTACACATAGGTTCCTCCCTAACCCCGCATTGAAAGTGAAATACACATACGTTCCTCCCTAACCCCGCTCTGACACTGGACTACAAAAACATTCCTCTCTAACTCCGCTTTGACAACGTACTACACGAACATTCCTACCTAACCCGCTTTGAAACTTAGCTACTTAACATTTTGGAATGGAAAATCTCATTAGTATAAAATTTTGATAGCTGAACTGTACTTTAACCTGACAGTAGAGGAGCATACCTACCCTAAGTCGCAACCCCAGTTAGATAGTTGAATACACATCTGTGATGTCCGCTTTGATGCTCAAGCACATGTACCTCATTCCCTTGTATATAAATGATCTTCCTTTAGGTGTACATAACTGTGATGTTGTATTATATGCTGATGACACTGCTTTTATTTACTCATCCAAATACCGACAAGATATAGAAACAGCAATGTCAGATGATCTTAACTCTGTCCAAAATTGGTTTTATCAGAACAGACTGACTCTTAAAGTTAATAAGACAAAGTGTATGCTTTTAGGTTCTCAACAACGAGTATCGTCTTCTGGACATTTTAGCTTATCTATGGTTGGTTCTTTTATTGAACAAGTGTTTGGTTTTAAGTTTTTGGGCCTATGGTTTGACAATAATCTTAAATGGGATACTCATATAAACAACCTTTGTAATAAAATCTATGGTAGAATAGCGGTTTTACGTCGTCTTAGGCCTTTTATCACGAAAGATGTTGCAAAACTGCTCTACAATTCAATGATTCTGCCTATAATTGACTATAGTGATATTGTATGGTCTAACTGCTCTCAGAAACACATAACCCGAATCCAGGAACTCCAAAACACAGCAGCTTGAGTTATTGTAATGTGTAAAATAAGAGATAGGTCTACGGCTGATATTTTTTCTGAACTGTCTTGGGGGAATTGCAATCAACGTTTTAGAATGCACAAGTGTACTTTTGTTTTTAAACTATTGAACTGTGATATACCTATTTATCTCCAATATTATTTTAAATATGTATCGTCAGTGCACGGAAGATCTACCAGACAAGCTGAAACGAATCAACTGTATATAGAGAGGGCCACTGGTCACACTGGCCAACGTACTTTTAGATATCAGGGTGCTCAATTATGGAATGATCTACCATATGAAATTCGTAATTGTCCATCTCTTAACATTTTTAAAAAGAATATTATACAACCTGTTTAATATAATATTCTCTTGATAGTTGTTTATTACACCGGCCTTTTATCAGATGAGAACCCCTGATTTTATATACATTTGTACATATTTCTTACTCTGTATATTTCCTTTTTTTAATTTATTTATCTGTTTGCTTATTGTTATATGTGTATGTATGTGATGTATGAAACAGGGCCCCACTGGAAAGCAGTGAGTTGGGTTACTCTGTATAAATATACTGAATAAATAATATAAAAAAACATTCCACCCTAACCCCGCTTTGAAATCGACTACACGAACATTCCTCCCTAACCCGCTTTGAAACTTAGCTATTTAACATTTTGGAATGAAAAATCTCATTAGTATATAATTTTGATAGCTGAAATGTACTTTAACCTAATAGTAGTGGAGCATACCTAACCCTAAGCCGTAGCCCCAGTTTGACTGCTGAATATACACCTTTAGTGTCCGCGTTGATGTTCAAGCACATGTACCTGACTCCCTAACCCCATTTTAACATTTAAGATATGAACTGTCATATTGATAATCTGCGGTCTGGAGGAGCAGTGGGGGGGGGGATGCATCCAAGCAACTGCGTTTCGTCCTCATATGCTACCTTGCCTAAGAAAAAAGTTATGTGCATTATGCAGAATATACCGTGTTGTAAATGGTACCATTTACCATTGCCTACATAAAAGTGTAGGCCTATATTTCCATTGTGCTGCTTCAACCTGTCGGTCAAAGAAGTCCTCCTTTTTGTACATAGTCATAATATATTGAGAAATGTTCATGCTGCTATAAAACATTGTACCGTCACCAAAGTGAAGTTTGAGAGAAGGCGTTTGATCAAATATTTTTAAATTGACATAACCAGCACTTTGAAGACCCGAGACCTAAATTTCCTTTGACAGAAACCCTGTTTTTTGGTTATGCATGACCATTGTGACGTCGCCAAACTGAAGTTCCGCAAAGATATGTCTGTTTGCATTGTGCCGGTTCATTCAACCGGTGATAGAAATCATCCTGTTGTATGTACATGTATATTATCTGGCCATAGTGCCGTCACCAAACTGAAGCTTCAGAGAGGGTATGACTTCATTATAATGGTGCCATTGTGCCGGTTCAATCTGCCGGTGACAGAAATCCTCCTGCTGTATGTACATGGTCATATATTGCCATAATGCAGTCACGAAACTTAAGTTTCGGAGGCTTGGATAAAATATCCTAATTTGTCCTAACCAACGTTTTGAAGACCCATGAACACTTCCGACCCTCCTCCCCCCCCCCCTCACCCACCCACATTTTTTATGTAAATTTTATTTTAATGTAAAAATAGCGTGAACGTCCGTAAGGAAATCATTTCCATCTCGTGTATCCTTACATGAAGTATGGACCAGTTTTGAAAAATAGAATCCATGCAATCCAGAACAAGAGCGTCGGGAGTGAGTTCCTGATCGAACAACTTCGTACTTTCAAAAACCTTTCTAATTTTTACTTCAGTCTCAAGAATGGACTCCCGCTTCCGGTTGGATTGGTCACGTTTTTTTAGCTGTGGGAATTTGGCTTTTAAATACCCACATGTTCGCCTTTTAGTCACCGATCTTGCAACTACACACGTATATTGGTGGCTTGGAATCATTAAAAGCCTTTGTCGACCTTTTCCCCTGTTTCTCTAGAAATCAGACATTTTGTCCCGCTCAACAACAACAGCAACAACAACGATGGCGTCCATGGACACCTACGCCTGCTGTGTGTGCAGCGGGAAGATCGGGCCCAACGACAAAGCAATGGCTTGTGATTTTTATTCATGGTGGTTTTGTCTGAAATGTGCCAAAGTTTTCACCGAATTCTACAAAAATTCTGAACACGCAAAAACAACTTCAGGCTGAAAGTGTTTTCTGATTTTGTTACGGCTGTACACGAGCTGTCCCCGGAGTGAGACCGATGATCTCAGTGAACAAGAACAAGAACAGACAGAACGTGATGAAAAAGACACCCAGGAGCTACAAAGCAGGTTAGAGAAATTAACACTCGTTTAGTAAATCCCAGTACTCCGTCCAGATTGGACAACACAGATAATTCCACATTTCCAAATTCCAAAAACTGGTTGAGGAAGCTGTAGCACAATCTAAGCAACGTGAACTTAAAAGGAACAGTTTCATATTTCAGGGTCTTGATAAGTCAGTTGGCAGGGACTGTCCAGAGTCAAAGTCCAACGACATGGCCACTGTAACTTGCATCAGTAATGAAATTTCTATTCAGGACATGAATAAAATTCAAAGGATAAATATAGTGTATTGAGAGGATTAGTGCAAGTCTCGACGACAACCTCCCCTTGGTTAAAGTTGCATATGACTTCGCTATACAACGCAAGATCCTATCAAATGCAAAGAGCTTGAGAGACAGCGATATTTAAACAATGAGGAACATATATGTACTGCCAAACCTCTCCAAGAAGGAGCGCGAGAAGAATTACAGGCTACGCCAGGAGGTCCTGGCCAGGAGAGCAGCATGGGAGAGGGTCATGATCAGAGTAGGGAAGGTCGCGACCCAGATAGATTCGGTTCTGTGACAAATGAAAATGACAATAAAGTATATACGTTCTCAGACTACTGTTGTAAAGAACTTTTTCCAAGTGATCTAAGAAGCTCGACTTAATACTCTAATCAACAAGGCATGTTCACCTAACTGTACCCACCTGCTTGCGGTTGGAGATTATAACTTTCTTAAAATCCAGTCAGAAAACTAGTCAGTTCTTGACGATTAGGTGATCGAGACAGAATTTCTCGAAACTTTACGTGTGACAATTACTTATTCCAAGTTAGTAGCGAACCGGAAGCGGAACAAGGAGTTTAGGGGCAAGAGCAGCAGAGAATCCAGGTACCTAGGTGAGAAGGACAATACAAAAAATCGACAATTTTCTTTAAACATTGTTCATCCTATAGTACAGTGTGTAGTGTCATATATTATGCCATATGCGATGATGAAGAGTGCATCTTCCTGGTCGAATTCATCTGGGCTATACGACAGAGCTCATAATCGGCTTTCAACAAAAGTCGTAACCATTTATTAATTCCTATATTCCCGTATAAAAATATAACAGCTTACGATATGCTTGTGTTACATTTGCGTCATCCAGTCAGTGGTTTGAGGATGAAGCCCAAACCCGTGACATCGAGTGTCCGGACGACATTGATCCGAAGGATTGGGCCATCACATGGGCGCACCTGGCTGAACTCCAGCACCTTGAATTCAGGTCGCTGTATCGCAGGCTTACGAGCGGAATGCTCAAGGTCAAGGTCGCACAAGGTACGCCCTCTATGACCACTGCCTCTTATCACGGAGGAGTCCGGTACTATCTGTTAAATGTCACTGGACGGATTGACCACAAACCTGCTTCGGAGACATGTACCGTGTTGCGTAGAAACCCAACTGAGAAAAGTGTGACACGGTCGGGGGTAGTGTCTGACACGGGCATTGACAAGTTACCTCGCCAGGAGGATAACAAGGAGAAGAATCATACCAGCAGTAAGGACGTGGGACATGGTAAGTCGACACTGATGAGCGATGAACAAAGAGTTTGCGTTGATAGCTAAGAATGACGACGAAGACTATTTCTCTAAAGAGGACGATGGAATTTTCCGCAATGGAAAATTTAATCAAATGGATCACTATCAAAGAGGAGCTCACTCCATGTATGAAGCCTTCTAATATACCTAGTTGTGTCCGTATGCTGTCAAGTGGATTTACGTGATAAAGCTACCAGATCTGGGTTAGTAGTACATGATGAGCGAAGTGAAGCTCATTCTATGTATGAGGTTATGAACGAGATATGCAGTTGTGCTCATGCCTGAGGTATAAATTTACTTGTTTGAGCTGATTTGTCTTTGTGTCCTTCTATTGTATAACTGCTATTGGAAGTCACTGTGTTGGGGATTGTCTTCTTTGTGCCCTGAATTAGTACCGGAATGCCATACCATACTCTGTCTGTGAGATCCAGCCCTCGTGGGTTATGATCTTGTAATATTATAGGCCAATTTTCATAACATATACTACTCCAACCTCGGCCTCAGTATTTATTACACTGGTTTCAGAAGTGGGATGCCTGATTACTTGGCATCCAGTGAAATGTCCCTGTCCTGGACGATAATTATTAGTTGATTGGTTCTCGAGTATTTACCCTGAAATGAAGATGGCTGAAAGTCCAGACCCAGAAGTGGACTGGACTCATTCAGGGATGCGAGTGGTCCTATTAATGAGCATGGACAGGGTGACTTGCCACCTGGAGATATTAATGATGACAACGAGGGAAAAGCAATCATAGCTCAGAGTGATGAGCTGGGACGCCGAGGCACACGAGGAATGAAATCCGGCTTGTCCCATAGGGCCAATTTGAAGATTAAGCCAGAATCATATGATGGCACCACCAATTGTGCGGAGTTTGGATCATGAAAAGGTATTGGCCCTATCAGCAAGTTTACGGGGAGTGGCCAGGACCTTTTATATTGGGCTCACATTGGCAGAAAAACCGAATTGCACAGCCTTAGCTAGGAAACTATAGCAAAGATTTGGCTGCTCTAGGCAACAAAAACGCTGACTATCTAAGCCAAGCCAAGACAGCATATCCCACCCATGGTGTTCAGGCCCAATAGGCAATAGCACTCAACCAGCTTTACATGTCCGTTACTCTGGAATTGAAATGTAGCTGTATAGACAAGGAGTGCAAAATCCGTCAGAGGCTGCAGAAGTCATCGAGCGGTTCGAGGCCATTCTAGAGGGAAAGGTCAAAAGGAAGGTGGTAGTCCGGCAGTGATACGTCAGTCGGCGCTGTGTTTCCCCAGGAGCAAGATGGTACCGAAAAGGTGGTGGCATACATGAGCAAGTCGATGAACAAATCTGAACAGTCATTTCGTGTCACAAGTAAAGAGCTTTTGACAGCCATTACCGCTTTGAAGCACTTCCACCCATATCTCTATGGACAGAAAGTTCTTCCGAGAGCTGACAACGCAGCCGTGAGCTGGATGAGGAGCTTGCGTAATCCGACTGATGATTGCAGAAAATGAGAAATTACAATCTGGAGATGAAGCACCGGGCTGGGAGGAGCCATGCCAATGCTGATGCATTGTCAAGACGACCCTATAACACATTTGCCAGGCTGGAGCAAGTCAGTACTGAGGCCAAGGATGCCTGTGAAGAACCTGGCAGCACCCAGGATGAACAGAAATTTGTACGGGTCACCAATAGGAAGCAGTCCACCATGCAAGGACTGAAAGAACACCAACTGCTCTCAGAATCATGGCACTCTGACACAATTAGACGGCTTCAAATGGACGAGATGGAGAGAGAATTAAGGTTTAACGTCGCGTTCAGCAATAGATCAAAATGTGGGACCAATCAAGGCTGCACTGGGAAAAGGGTGAAGGTAGACCAGAATGGTCCACCATATCACATCTTTTCTCCATTCTGAAGCCGATATGGCATTCATGAGAACGTTTAGAAATGCACGGTGGAATGATGTACAGGAAATTCATAATCCATCAAGTCACCACAAACTACCAGCTGGTTATCTCCAGTGTATGCCAGCAGGATGTCATCAGACTGCACTATGTCATCCCTTCTGCAGGGCATCTTGGGTCCCAGAAGACTGTCCACAATCACACAGGCTTTCTACTGGCCTTGAATAAAGATAGATGTCCAGAAGTACTGTCTGCAATGTGACAAATGTGTTGCACGGAAGATGCCTACATCAGTACTTGATGGAAGAGCTTATGGATAGTCTACAAATGAACATTCTCAGTCGACTACCTCTGACTAACAAAGGCAACAAGTTCTGCTCATTCTGGTATGAGTCCGCAATCCAATGGCGTGTGGCAGAGAGGTTCAACAGAACGCTGGCCTTCATGTTAACGATATATTGTGATATAAGGGCCGAAATCCACACACATGGCTGACGACAGAAATTAGGCATCACTGAATTGACAAAAATGAAGAATAAAATGACCCATTTAAATCAAGTGTGTCATTGTTACGTTTCTTCTTGAGTTTTGCTACATGCGACTACAATGATACTTTATTGCAGATGAGGTCAAAGGAATGCACGACTCATAAGGATGTGCCCAAGGTAGCTGACTGGGGGTTCACCTCTCTGGCGTAGTCTGTGGGGTACTGTAGGTTATGGGTAGCCTGCATGGAGTGAGCCTAAGTGTAAATTATGGACCAAGTCTAGGTTCTCAAATAGCTGCATGTAGCCAAAGGGAAAACATGACGACCAACACGTTGAGTAGTCTTAAAATAAAGAAGTCTACTTACCTCAGATCCTAGATAAAATAATAGCATATTATTACTAGAAAATACTACTGTCTTTCAGATCATGGTCTGTTGCCTCCAGTGTGACAAGTTCTGCCAAATAGACCAGAGTTAAAGAACAAGTTGATGAAGCGCCCTCATCAGCTGCTGAAAGTGATGTGTCCATTTTACCCGCAAGACAACCGTTTCCGACCACAGTTGAGAAGACGCACCACAGGGCTTTTCTAAATTGACCAAGGGGAAATTAAGCAATGGTCAAATGGGTTTTGGTTGACAGTGGACCCTATTCCTATCTTCGAGGGATGCCAGTCCCAACGTGGGAGGATAACTGTTGTATCGTGGGCCGCCATGACATCAAGATTTGGTGCGCAAAGACCAGAACCCCATTTAAAACATGGGACCAATGGAACGACGGGTGGGTTTCGGTGCGATTGCGTGGTATAGAATATAGCTCGCCACTATAAGATCGTTGTTTTGTTAGGGAGCGTTACACCACCACAGACCCTAAGCCTTCGCCTGCTAAGTGGGAGGGTGGTGAATATGACCCCTGCGTCCCGAACATTGTACCAAATCCTTTGGAACTGCATTACTTGTCTATGGCTCCTTCAGAGAGAGAGAGGGAGAGAATTAAGGTTTAGCAGTATTTCAGCTATTTAGCGGCAATCAAACAAAATTCTAAGTATTCAAGTTAATAACTTAGTAATCAAACACATTAAAACATACACACATTAAAACCTAAGCAACAAACCGATTTCTCTCAAATAACCTAAGATACAGTCTTCTTTCACCCCATTAAAGTGAACGTAAAGGCTGTGACAACATACACGCGATGTTGAAGAACTATATTAAAAGTATCAGTTGGCAGCAACAAATATTTTTTGTGATTTTTTCTCTTCCGAAAAAATAATTCCAAACACCGGAATAATTGACTGGTGCAACAGTCGACTGGAGTCCGCCATCTTCGTCTATTTATTAGCCTTGCGCCAATGAAAACGCTTCCTTGTAGCACGTGATATTTTCCTGTGACGTAGTATCACTTTGTTGTGGCTTTACTGTAACACGAATTGTAATGGCGGAGGTGGGGGCTCGGTTGTTTCAAGCGTGTTTTGACTGTGTTGCGTGTCTCCAGCAAGTGTTTACCGAGCTGAAACTTGTCAGGGCGCAGTGATGGCAAGCAAAATACATCCGTCTCGGGTTCTCCTCTGCTACCGCTACAGTCGGATAAGTTATCATTACACAGATTCCCGTTAGGGAAGCCGGGACTCAAACAGTGGCTGCACAACATCGGCAGACTAGACTGTACTCCAACCGAGAAATCTGTGCTGTTTTCGGTCTATTTTAAAGCCGAATGTTTCCAACCTGACCTCTACGGAAGGCTGATGTTGACGCCCAGCAGGAGAGCCAGGAGGCGAAGGAAATTAAACTTTAAAGAAGATGCAATCCCAACAGAATTGTCGCATCGTAGATCAAAGACACCGAGATCAACAACATCGATTCAGAAACGTCAGAGTGTGGAAGTTCTAAACTTTTAAGTGAGGTAAAAATAATTTTATTACCGTTTGGCGGGACAGAGACACTGCGAGATAGGCATATTATACGAAGTGTCGAAATCTGGGTCTTCGATAACATGTTTACATGCTTACTGCGCTTTCTAACTCCACAAAGTGGAGAGCTCCCAAGGTGATACGACGTCACTGCTCTGAGGTGAGATAGCCAACATGGCTGCTGCCGGGGAACAATAAAACAACAGAGATAATTTCGTTCCTACTCCGTGCAAAAAAATCCCCAAAAATATTTGTTGCTGCTGTTTGATACTTTCATTGTAGTTCTTTCCCACAGAGTGCATGTTGCCTCAGCCTTTACGTTCACTTTAAATAGATCTTCTAAAGTAGCTGCTCGATAAAAAGAATCTCTTACAATCTTAAAATATATACAGTCGATAAGAATATGTTTCACTGTGAGATCTTCGTGGCATGGAATACACCTTGGGACTGGCTCTTTTTTAGTAAATGTTCGTGAGTTAATCGTGTATGGCCGACTCTACATCGCCTGATCATGCCTTGATCGAAACGTTTCTCGCTAGTCAGATGAGTATAGCCTACAGTTTTTTTTGACTCGCTACTTGCAGCGTGGCATGTTTTTGTGTGATTTAGGTTTTTCCAGGCGATGTATATAATGTAGTTTCAGAATTTGGTTATTGTATTCACCCTCTTCACTGTGGGATAATAGTACTTTACATTGTGTTTTATTGATATTATTTGTGCTGTTTGACCCGTAATTCTGACAAGTCCAGTATCTGCTACCGTGTTTCTATGCCCAAATTTCGTCTGCTTGAGAAATCTACCAGCTCGTGAATATATTTTGTAACAGATTCATTCCTGAACAGTGTTTATCTTTGAAGACAACATTCTTTGATTATTATAGTATCCGAGAAAAGTAGGATTCCAGACCGATGGCTATTAGTTAATATTTAATGAACAAAACGATCACTTCGGCCAGCCGGACCGGATCGCCATTAGGAAACATGGGAGTTTCGCCGACCGGCTAGTATATAAGCTTGTGCTCCACCTTAAATCATAGTCTTTCCCCAAAAGCAGTAATATTATTTGAATCTTGAGTAAATAATATTACGGAGTACAAATAGAGCACAAGTGTATTCAGTAATTAATATTTAGTATTCTATTATTGTAGTTTGCCATGTTCGCCATGTTGTAAATCTAGGTCAATCTTCAAGCCGGGTAAAAGTTGTGCTTTTTGTTATTTTAAATGAAACATTTACACCTGTTGGTGTTGATCAATTCAGAAAATCAAAATATTAAGAAGCGCAAGACAGAAATGTATACTTATGTGCATATTTGGGATTTTTATGATTGGAAGTAGTACCAAATTTCTGTGGTTGTGTCTCGTGACAACCAGGGCAGAAGCCGATGAATTGGGGTGAGAAACGAGCAATGGTAATCGAGTGCTCGTCACCTGCGGGTGCACATCAATCAATACAATGCAGTTTTGGCCTAATAGTTTCAACATATAATAAAGGTACATCACTGCCAAATGGGAGTGCAATTACAAGCGTCTAGTCCGTCATTCATAATCCAGCCGTCGTCCATTAGAGAATATCCGCGTCCATAATCCAAAGACCTATTCCATTTTCCATATAACACTATTAGCACCAAATTCAAAAAGACAATCATAGTATACAAAAACATAGGCTTGTTTCCTGCAAGAGAGAAGCGGTCAACAGTTTTCAATGATGCCGGCAAGACATCATGATGTTCCAAAAATATCAAATCCGTATCGCTGATCAGTATTCTTAATCCATAATACAGTATATTTGGATGTGGTGTAGGGCATATAATACATCTTGAAGCTACCGGGTTTGGGTTAGTAGTATATAAAGACCAGATCACTACCAAAGAGGAGCTCACTCTGATATTTTAATATACCTGGTTGTGTCTGTATGCTGTCAAGTGGATTTACATGATAAAGCTGTCAGATCTGGATTAGTAGTACATGATAAAGCTGTCAGATCTGGATTAGTAGTACATGATAAGCGAAGTGAAGCTCATTCCATGTGTGAGGTTATGGACGAGATATGCAGCTGTGCTCATGCCCCGAGGAATAAATTTACTTGTTTGAGTTTTACTAAGTTATGTCTTCTTGTCCTCCTATTGTATAACTGCTACTGGAAAAGTCACTGTTTTGGAGATTGTGTCTGCAAGATCCAGCCCTGCATGGGTTATGATCTTGTAATATTATAGGCCATCAAGCAGTACGCAATGTTCATAATATATCCTACTCCAAACTCGGCATGAGGTCAGTATTTATTACAATATGCATGCCAAATTTGAGAAGAATCCAATCAGAAGCTCTCAATTATCGACTGGAAACAAATTTCGGAGTTTGCCACCAGGTGGCGCCACCTGTAAGTATAAGTGGGTGAAGCGCAAATGCAAGTGGTATTTCATGGCAAGGTATATGCCTATCAAATCTGGGAAGAATCTGATGAACGGTTGTCAAGTTACTGCCCGGAAACCAAATTTTGAAGTTGCCACCAGGTGGTGACACCTGTATGCGCAAGTGGGCGAAACTCATTCCCAAGCAACAGTTCATGCCATGGTATATGCTTACCATATTTGACAAGAATCCGATGAGCGGTTCTCCAGCCATTACCCAGAAAGCAATGGTATTTCGGAGGAATCCGATAAAGCGTTTCAAAGTTATCATTTGCAGAATGAACCCTAGGGGCGTCAACTATAGGCACACCTTGCTGAAACGCAATACCAATCAATGTCTCATCTCAAGGAACGCATATGCCGAAGTTATTTCTTGTGAAAAATTCGTACGAGCATGAACGGACATCCACAGAAGGATGGAACAAAAACCCAGTGGCGCCCCCTTCAGTCAGATGTTGCTGAAATGCAATACCAATCGACATCTTGTCACAAGGAATGCATATGCCGAATTTCAAAGGAATCTGACAAAGCGTTCGGAAGTAATCGCCTGCAAAGAATTCGAACGGACATCAACGGACACGAAGAAGCGAGACCCACTTTAAAGTCCCCCGACCGCGTTGCGGCGGTGGACAATTAGCATTTCAGCAGAAGATGGGAGGGCGTCGACGCATTTGGGAGAGAAAGAAAAAGAAATCATATGAACGTAGGTTTAGCTAGATTTTCAACCTGTATAAATCAATCAATCATCCAATAAGGTAAATAAATGCAGATTCCATGCAAATTTGCAAACGTGTTAAAATGTGTGATAGCGAACGGAAGAATCACCAAATTACAGAACTATAAACAACACAGCCACGTGATCCACCATATCACGTGATGCTCCAGTGCAAAATCACTGCTTCATGAAAACCAATCCCAATATACCCGCCAGCGCTTTGCCGCACCGGAAATAAACACCTGCTTATCTGGTCACATTAGGACCAAAATATTTGAACATAGTCGCACACACGTTTGTACCCATGGTTTTGATGAAACACACACACATGCACATACACAAGAAAATTTTAGCTTATGTTGAAACTAGGGCTATCAGCTTGATCAGAAATATCTTAAACAGAATACTTTGGTGGTATAGTTGTTAACCTTTAATGCACACAGAATGCCACAAAACAGGAGCGTGACAAATAGCTTGTAATATGCTTATAATTTTC
Source organism: Hanleya hanleyi (assembly GCA_036873755.1). NCBI lineage: Eukaryota > Metazoa > Mollusca > Polyplacophora > Lepidopleurida > Hanleyidae > Hanleya > Hanleya hanleyi. The sequence continues at coordinate 112,487 of JAVTVY010035521.1, read as the reverse complement.
GGTTATATTTTCAAACAAATTCAGTTATAACATGATTAACTCATTCAATATAAAGTTTAATTACCAACAACAATAGACGTAACTAAGTAATAACAGTAATTATTCTTGGAAACATTCCAAAAAGTTTCAGAACAACTACAAGGAAACGTATTACAATCAGTGAACTGTAATATCGGTAAATGAAAAAATATGTCAACTTATCCACTGACTCCAACAATGCTGAGCACAATCTCCCCTTCATTCATGTCATGGAACAAAGTATTCCATGTAACAACCTGGTATTCTGAAATGCTATATTTCCTGCTAGACCTAAACAGCTTCACGAACAAGTGTCAGGAAATAATACAAGTGATTACCTTTCATGTATCCTCAGCAAAATTCACCGACATGATCATGAAAGCTGTACGGTCCAAACAAGCTGGAATGTTATTTTATAGATATCAATCTAATATCAGCAACCTTTGTCAAGGAGCCAACTTTTCCATGTAGCACCAACCACATAGACATTGAAGACAACTGGAGCTCAATGTTCCAAAATTAAACATTTATAAACAATGGTTTCGACAAGATCCATATACTCGTCAACTATAGTTGTGCTATATGGTGGTCTCTACGAGCCAGTGGCGACAGGGACCTAGGCAAATTACAAACATGGTTATCTCCCCTTCTACCAGTCGATCGACCCTGCCCTCATTCATTTATACAGGCCCTGACAATCTCCGCACAATGGGTCTTCACCAAGCCAATCTAGCCCTTGGCGGAGATTAAAAGTGCGAGATTATCCGAACTGCTCTGTATCGCAACAACTTGAATTAACAAGAATTAATCAACTGTACCGCATTTCGGAGATTCGGCAGACAAAAGAAAACAAATAATCGGTGACTACCGACCATACAATGGCTCGTGAGGATGCACAAAGGTAGGTTTCATACAGAAAAATAATATACTATGAACTCTCACAGTTGAAAGTCGCGTAAAACAGCGTAGACAGACTTTTGAAAGGAGGCCTACATTCGTTTTTGGCTTTTCAATATATATTTTGGCGTGGATTTTTTCTAATATATCTGAAATATGACGCCTTCAACCAAACTGCTATTTCGTTGTAATGTCACGACAGATATGTTAACATTGAAAACATTCACATTATAGCTTGGTTAAAGGTGTCATATTTTCAATATATTCTGAAATCCATGTTGAGACGCCCTTTTCTTTCGTTCTAAACTGTGAGCATTCATAATATAAAACTTTTTTCTGTAAGACACATATTTTTGGACAGAACTAAGAAAATAATGTTTGGTTTCACTAACGTAACAGCCAAGGGAGTCAGTTTTTCCAATGTAAACGCCACTACTCCTTTCTAAACCAAAATGTAATAAAACTGGGTATTGTTTTCGAACGACTTGATAGAATGTTTTGGGCATAATACAACAATACTGAAGTAAGGCAGCGTGTGCAAGCAATATTCATCTTAACCATGTTATCGACATTGTAAAAGTTAAACTTACGCAGATATACATAAATGAGCTTCAAAACAGTAAAGGGTAAATATTAAGTATTGATACACAACAACACAGGGTAAACAAGATAAAACAATTAAATACCCAACTGTCAAACAATTTGTGGTATTTCTGTGACCATTAAATAATACTGTAAGTTAAAGTTTAAAGTGAAACTGTAGATATAAAATTAATTGTATACTAAATGTGAAATAGCAAACCATTCTGATAAATATCTTTGGTAAAAAAATCAGTGTGATCATGAACACGTGATTGTTTCGTACAATATGAGTCAAATTTCAATTGTTTGATTATACTCAGTCCAAGCAACTTTCATTACGTCTAACAAGCTTTATACTACAGATCAATCTTCATAAATTAATACCCTATCGACACTCAAATTGTTATTGTCGCTACAGAATCTTATTTCCACCAATCAAATTTCATGTTCAGTTCCCCATCTCGGGAATACTGACTAGCTGTTCAACACGTGGGGTTACTATATGTCTGTGTATTTGGACTGATCCACCAGCTATCGGGAGGGGGGAAATGACCTCGCAATGGATGGGTTCAGATAGCAGTCCTCCAATCTCGTGAATCTATCCTATGTTGTGGAACAATCCGACGCCACGCTGTGTGTACAGCCATGTAGTCTGTGACATCAAAATATATTCGCCCACATTAGTGTGTGTATTCAGCTAAGCCAATGAAATCACCCGTGTCTTCAAGGGCCCATTCCATCGAAGTGTAAGGGATATGTCATGTTTGGTAGATGCCGGCGTCAATGAAAGATAGTAAGATCTTACAAAGACAATGAGAGAGCATCGACAGGATATTAAAGACTGACTACATATATAAACATGATGGAGCTGAGGGACAGACTGAAGCAAAGCTCAGTTAATATATGGACAATACTCAAAAGTAAAGTTCAATACAAGCATGGGGTAAAATCTGTTAACGATCGAGTCTGGGTTCATACAGATCAGACTCAAACACAATCCACTGGACTAGAGTTTCCAGGACCTTTTTGTATTATCAGTGTGATAAAATTTCAAAATATTACCAAGATTGCTGACCTGGATGAAATTTAGTTATTTTCTTGTTTAAATTCAAAGGGACTGCTATCAATACATACTGGATTGATATTTTCTCGACATTGTCCAACCAGTTTGATAAATTTGTTCATTTGCAAAAAAAATAAAAACAAAGACCGGTTTTCATTTTCCAGGATTTTCAAGGATCTCTAACTGAAATAGTTGAATTCTATAAGGTCTGGTAAACAATTTAAAAAAATTAAGGAAGTTTCCGGGACCTGAATGAACCTACGAAGATAGTGTACAATTCGTATGGACATCTTTCCCCGAGGAGCATTGAGAACAATTTTCCAATCAGCAAGTCCTCAAGACATGGAAATAATGAAATAACCCTATTAAAATTAATTGTCCCACAATTTTAAGGACAAAATTTAACCAGTCCTTCCAATAAATTTGATCACCCTTTGAAATTATTAAAATAATGAATTAAGGTGGATCGCAGGAGTTTCAGTTCACCGTCTCGCCAATAGATGGCGTCACGACGTCAATATGGCCATGATGTATGTTACTCCGGAATTATGGACCCCAGCTGCCCAACATCAGAGTAATCGTCTATTGTATTCCTAGTTTTGTGCTTTGCTGAATAAATACTGAGTGGATTCCGCTGAAATCTAGGAATATCGTAATACCATGTTCCTGCTATTCATGTGCAAGGATGTAAGATACTCAGAAGAACTGGAGTGGCATTTTGAAAAAAAAAAAGCAGCAGTTCATGGCTAAAAAAAATATACCCCCTGAATTTATGGTGGGAAATTTCATTTGCTGCGGGTCAATTATTGGAGAGTTTAAGCAGTTTTACACTTGCAGACAAAACTGATAACACCTCAAAATGAAAGAAAAAGTCTTAAATCAGATCCCATGCCTGCACATATGGATTTTCCCAGCAATAGCTTTGAATCACAGAATGAATGTCAATTAATATACAATTGAAAAAAAATGCCTTGTGCAAACCGAACAATACAATGGTAGAATGTTGATGCAAATCTGCAAATATATTGACCAGCGCGGGCATATGTCATCTCAGTTCGGCCAACCAGTGCCCGAGTGCGGCGTTCCGTTTGACTGAGCTGTTAACATGCAGTTAGTTAGACCAAATGAATTTTGCTGTAAAAATCTAACCCAAATTATTTGAAGTTTACTGTTTCAGTTAGTATCACAAAATATAGTCTGCCAACACATACTGTAATTTCAGAATTTTATCATCTGTATATCAAAAGATACCTGCGAAAAACCCGATTGGGCACATTCACTCCCGGTTCAATATCAACAGCAAATATTTCCGAGGGTGGCTAACAGATCGGCAGTTACCTCGAGGTCCGCGCTGCCTTAAAGAGAGATTCAAGACTTTGGAATAGGCAAACAGAAACAGACTAGGTACACATGTAAACTTATGTCTCACACATCTTGAGTATAAGTATAATATTGGTCCCACACATTTTCATTTAAAGGTGAAATGCAAAGGTTATTAAATTCTCCGTTTTACATTTAATATAAGTTGAATAATGATAGAAATACCAGTATATCTACTTCACTTGGATTATTTTCAATTATCTGGTCTGCTAGAATGTTTTTAAAAGTTGGTACCCCTAAGCCAGCTGAATTCAGATTTGCAAAAGCTTCGCTTAGCTTTCCTTGATTGGTGGCGTCACGTCAGACCAGCAGCCCGGAGACTGATCGTTACAAGTATTGACATCCGACCAAGATATTTAGCTTGGAAATCATTAATTAATATGATTTGTGTATGTTATTGATAATTCTTTTTACAGGAGGGGTGGGTAAATCATTATTAATCAGGGATCTATCTGTTCATTGATTGGGAGGTACATTGTCAATCTTAAAGCAAAGGCTCAATACTGTTGTAAACAGTATCATAAATTCAATTGTCTGCTCTTTGTAGGACGCTGAGATCAGCAATGAAGATTCGATTCTATTCTATTCTACTCTAGATGTGACGTCACAAGCCAGCGCCAAACAAAGGCAGACAAGCGATGGGGATTCCATTTCTAAAATCGGCCGAGCTTGAGATACCAACTTTGAAAAGCTACCAAAGACAAAATACTTCAAATAGAACCAAACGAAGTAGATAGGCTGATATTTCCATCAGTAACTAGTCCATGAAGAATATAAAAAGGAAAATGCAAAAACCTTTGCATTTCACCTTTAATATAAGGTTTATAATTGTATACAATTTTATCAGCTATTTCTACTAGTGAGTAAATCCTTATAATGAGATATAACATAATATTTACTCTATGTGACCAAAAACGAGTACAAGTCACAAATTCATTAAAGCATGGAAGGAAGCTATTGTGTAAATTTCTTACTTAGCATAGAAAAAATACTTCTGAATAGTGAGCAACATAGATCGAACACAACATCAACAGCAGCAAGATTAATGATGGCAAAACACAAACACACTAAATAATGGTGATAGCTTTTGAATTACTATACCATGTAAATGTTCCAACAATTCAATCACTGTAATAATATCCGATCACCCCAATTTGGTCAGCCCAGATTTGTGATTCCTCAATTTAAATCGGGTGAATGTACATGTACTTGCAACCCCTTTTCCTCCCACGATTCAATCAACAAAGTTACATGATGATCATTTCTAGTTCGTAAACTACAAGGTATGTGACCCAAATAATTAGAGCATATACCACATCTTCAAACATTAAACTGGCAAAAGTGTATTAAATATTATACAATTACAGTCTTTTGATTAGGTCAATATGTGGTTTTGTGGACCTGAGAAAACAATATTTACCGAGGCCGAAGGCCGAGGTGAATATTGTTTTTCTCAGGTTCCCAAAACCACATATTGACCGATATCAAAAGACTATAATTGTTTTATTATATGACACTGACGTCTCCTTCACGTTAAATTGGTGAAAGCAGTTATAATATAGCATATGAGGTATTTCCTTTGCTCCCGACGATCTCGTACCTGCTGTCAGCCAAATTGTACACCGACGGCCAATCCAAAGACTATTTTCATTGGCTGAGCAGACGCATACGTCACGCCGAGTCAATATCATATTTATGGACCCGCTTCGGAGTCAATATGGAAAATTAGCGACAGCCACGTGACGGCAAATGGTCCAATGGAGAAAGAGTAACACGCACAGTCATATAATAATATGTCAAGGTGGTCTTCAACAACAGGAGATATGACTTCACATCTTCCAACATTTCTACCATTGTCACATGGTTACACCATGTGGCACCACATTCCAATTTATGATGACCATTCCACTTCTTGAACAAATTTATAAATTCAATAGTATCACTCTTTAACAATTATTCTTGCTAGCCACTTATCATATGCTATGTGAAAGTAAAACATTTATCACAATACAATAAACATGTTAACACCATATAAATTGGCCCATTGTCAACTCACTGTTGGTCCGCTTTGGACCTGATGTCAATGCAATGTTGTCCCCATTTCAATCCTATCCTCCCGTAATATTTTGTTCACTGAACAATTTAAACGCTTTTAATCATTTACCCAACAAGATATACCTGTACTTCAAGATAGTTATTTCAAATACCAGAAACATATGCAAATCCGAAGGAGAGGAGTTGAAATTGGGTCATGATCACATCAACAGGATTTTGACATCAGGACAGCCAACTCTTGTCTCGACTTCTTTCTGGTACCCGGTACTGTATATCCAGAGAATAATTTTGTATGCGATCGTTAACAAGTGAACATGATGGTGGGTCCATGAAGCAGCCGAACATCCCTGGTATGGTTCAGGTTAGAGGACACCATTAACTATATCAGGTTGGACGACACTAAATCAGTGCGCTGATAGACTGTTATTCATCCTTGGAAGGAATGGTTGGTATCATATATATTTCACTTCTTTCTGGATTAATTGATAAAGAAAAATATACAAAGAAGCTAGAACTAAGTCTGAAGAAAGCAACATTGTGACGACTTGTTGCCGTGTACCTCCATGGGCTAATACCCCATTTCTTCTAATTATTCAGACGGCAAAACTTAACTTCAGGCTACTGTGGAGAGAAATTCTGCTAACATTCTACAAATTTCGCTAGCTATCTTTGCAGTTCTTTGGATAAATAAGATATCCATGCCACAATATTTAGGCTCAGTTGACATAAAGATGGATTTTTTATGCGTCTAAGTCTAAAAATCCTGTTAGAAAAATAAAAAGAAATAGGGTATGGCATTTTCAGTTACTGCGGAGAGATTGTCCGTCAGGCGGTCTGGTTCAAAAACGATCTGCTCGTCATGTGTTCGTTTTCCTGAAAAATTTGATAGAACAAATCAGTCTTTCCAGCAAGATCAGTCATTTGGGTTGTTGCAATAAAATATTAGGAATGCAATTTTCTAGAGATGTGCCGGCCAAAAGTCTGGAATATTAATAGTGTCGTTTACCCTTCAAACAGAACATCCAACATGTCAAATTGTAGGTGTCACCATGGTGCAAAGTGATTAATAATAGATTAATTAATATTATGGATTAATCAGAACATGGGAGGGACTTAATTCATGGACATAGCTAGTCAAGCTAATTAATGGATTTCATTTTTTATTTTTTTTACATATATGTACATGGTATATATTTAGACTGTGTAAATAATAAATCTTTATGGTATATATCTTTTGTTTGGTCTTGACTCAAATTAAAGCTAAAACATGCAACAGTAAGGCAAGAACTCTTAACAACCATTTGATTATCATTAGTTTTGATTATCACAGAAGAATTTGGGAATTGAGCAACATAGATGGCCAATAAAAAAAGAGCATTTTGATTGAAAATACTTTGTGAACAAACTATTGGTGGATTATTTAATAACTGTAAATAAGTTATGAAAACATAATCTGCATATAAATATTATTGTACAGAAATGCCCAGACAAAATCCTCCATAACATCAACCTGCTTTTCATTGGAGTAATCAGGTCTATTTGCTACTAAAGATTCAAATTTACTGTGTTTCATCTATGCATGGCAAATTCATCTATAACTGTATATTTTACAATATTTCTATGAAAAGTTAAGGAAATGGACACAACGATTCAATAGACAAAATCTAATTAAGTAGTTTAAGTATGTTTGTAGGTATATCGAAGTATTTGCAAGAGATTTCAGATATGAAATATTCACGTTACCGTAACAACAATGAAAAGGCTTAGGATATACATATTGAATGTAAATAACAAATGCAAATGCAAGTTGACTCTTTCTGAACCGGCAGATCCAATAGGGGGTCTTCTCCAAATCTCTTATGCCACTTGCTCATACTTGGCCTTATTCAGATTCTTAGCCAGACAGCATGCAATTACTGCTCCAAGGATCTGAAATTAAAAAATGTGATATTTCATTACAAAGACATGATATCAATTTTTGGTATCAACTAAATATCACGATTACCTTCTACATATGACAAAGAGTTTGCAAGTCTGAAAGTCTTGCGATTCGTATCAGAATCTATAGCAATCAGTCTAGTAAAGTAGATGACAATGGGGAATGCTGCAATGATGTCGAACAACATAACCAGGTGACCTGACATCGACTTAGCTGGCATAAGTGGCTAGAATTTATAAGATCACTTATGACCTCACAAAGCATCATATCCAAAATGCTGTTGCATATTATGCCAAGTGCAGGTACTGTCTAGTTTTTCAGATGTCAGAAGTATACTTTCAACCTTGGCGACATTATAAATAAAGATCTTCTAAAAACTCTTATCATAGTATAAATAGAGTATCTCCTCCAGGTGAGTCTATAATATCCAAATTGTTAAACAATAGTAGTAATTTATTTGTTCTGAGCCTATTTAGCTCATAAATAGTTTCATAACGTTTTGCAAGAAAACTAATTCTTTGAGTACAGTGCGGCCTTGCTGCTACGACGTCAACAAATTCGCACAGAAATTTGCATCAGAATTAGGGAGCTTCTTGAAATTGGGGCATACTAGGAACTGGCATAAGGCATTCCAAACAGAGTGGCATGGTGCACCGTGTTGGAACTCCTAGGAACTCCATGCCATACAGTTTGGAACTTGGCAGACAAAGGATGGCTTATGCCATAACATGCAGCAGCATGGGGGGAATGGCGTAAGTGGAACTCTAATCTATCAGAACACCAAACTAGGCATGGTGTATCCCATTTGAATAACCGGCATATGCCATCCCTACCAGGGAACTCAGCTCCTAATTTCAAGAAGCTCCCTTACTCAAGTCAAATAACAATGAAAACATGAAAAATGGCCAAAACAACGGGGAAAAAACTCCCCCTCACCCCCTGTAAAGAAAAGGCCAAACTTGACCGTTTGGAATAGAAAGCAGACACATTTGAAATCTGATATTTCAATAAAAAAATGTATCAACTTTATCACTGACATCTTCAACAACATCTATCACAACAGTCAGAGACTCTATGCCCAGCATGTCATGCTTCATATGTTTGTTCTGATCATAAAAAGAGAGAAATTCATGAATATCCACACAAGGGCAGAATACATAGATATTTACCTGGAAGAATGAGACACCTAGGGCCACTCCACCTATCAGAGCCATGTTACCATCCATGAAATCTACCACAAGTTTATAACAACCCTGCAAATGGAAGCATAATAATACATTTGATCAGAGTTTATGGTATACAGAGTAAGTGAGTGTCATGTTTTTGTCACACAATTGAATTAATATGAAAATTTAAGAACATAAAATTCACAAAGCTGTGTGTAAAACTTTCTATTTCAAGTTTGATTTTCAATGCAATATTGAATGTGATGGTGTACCACTTACAGTGACATGCACATCCAATTGGGTGCTGTTTCCCACATCAGGCAGATTGGAGTGCTTGCAGGTGTTTTCGTTGACTCGACAACAGCTCTTAGGGACAGTGGAACCCTCTGCCTGCTTTGTACCCCAGGGCGAGTTGAACCAGTCCTCATAACTGAAGATCCCACAGCAGTGAAGCTGTAAATGCAGTAAACATGGACTATATACATAAGCAGCTCAATATTTTAGTATGATGAATGATACATGTATACAGAAATCATGCATAAATATTATTATAATGCATATTTGTCTTACCAAATGTAAACAATTTACATAGCAGGATTATTAAATGAGTTCGACTCTTCATTGTCCTGAAATGATAAATGTGAAGGACTGCGATGCAATCTGTCCAATTTGTGGTATAAACCCTCTAAAAATATTAGTTATTTTACAATTCTTCTCATTCTCTGAAAGTGTAACCATATTCGCTGGATTTTAATTTTTCGATTTATATCGGGAAGGGAGATAATTTTGAACATCTGATCATTTCCTTTTACATGTACATTAAAGTAATTTCCCTTGGTTCATCACTTCTTATTTTGAAGAAAAAGATCCCTTCAGCGAAACATCAGCACATGGAATTACAGAAATACATTTTTTACTGCGCTTTCACTCATTTTAATTTTTCGATTTATATCGGGAAGGGAGATAATTTTGAACATCTGATCATTTCCTTTTACATGTACATTAAAGTTATTTCCCTTGGTTCATCACTTATTATTTTGAAGAAAAAGATCCCTTCAGCGAAACATCAGCACATGGAATTACAGAAATACATTTTTTACTGCGCTTTCACTCATTTTAATTTTTCGATTTATATTGGGAAGGGAGATAATTTTGAACATCTAATCATTTCCTTTTACATGTACATTAAAGTTATTTCCCTTGGTTCATCACTTCTTATTTTGAAGAAAAAGATCCCTTCAGCGAAACATCAACACATGGAATTACAGAAATATTAAACATTTATAAACAATGTTTCTATTTATGACCAAATCAAACCTGCTTTGCTTAACCCTTTCACCGATTATTTCCCCTGACAAAAGTGACCTGCTGACGATCAATTCCCTGAGAACTGTTAAAATTTGTATATGTTGTCTTTGGAATGCTAGAAATTGCGTTTGCGTCCGAGATTTGCAGAAAAACATAAGAAACCTGTCTCCACAAGACACACTCCAGTGTTATTTGCTCTAGTTTTATAGCAAAATAAATAAAATAGCATACAAAATTAGGTTTTACTGCGAGAGAATGCGCTTTCCCCGGCTTTCTCGACTCAAAAACATCAAAATCCAACGGAGAAATCGTCTTTTTTCGACCGCATTTGACAGCGTTTTTCTCGAGTTTTACTCGGCCAATTTTCATGTTTGACCTCTCGTTGGAAAGAGCGACCTTTCACCTTTCTAGACAGGAAATAACCTTGAATGGATGGCAAAATAAACGGAGGATACGATTGGATTATAAAATGATGTCATTCCATCCTTCCAGCCACTGTCTACGCTCGTCTCAAATCTGTTGGCTGCTAGAGGTCATGTGGGCAAAATTACGCATACCGATTGGCTCGTCGGCTCAATAACGCAGCTTGCTGCCGACATTTTGAAATGTGTTCGACAAACTTTGCGGATCAAGACTCGTAAAAATATGGAAATAAACTTTGCCGGTCGTCGTTGGCAGTTTCAGTCGTCTGGGGAATATTCACCACGCTTTACCAGTCATGTAACATAAAAAATACAGGAGTTAAGATGAGGTTTTCGATGATTTTTTCCATTTTTGCGGCTCGCTGCCGAGATGCCCGTCACACGGTATGTGGGGAAAAATGCATTTTTCATTCCGATTTTTTTCGTTCAACATCTAAATTTGTTTTATTTATTTTTCAAACAAGCAAACAATTTCGAGAATCAAATTGATCAGGGTTTCGGCTTTCCAGAAGTATACAGTGTTTGATAGGTTTCCGTTAAAACGAATGCAAAAAAATAAAAGTGCTGTACCCATCGTGATGGCCAACAGGTTTAAAGCTAACCCGATCAACCGGGGATGGTCGTACGGGTGGCACTCTCGTTATCCCCGTACACCGGGTTTAATCGGTGAAAGGGTTAAATGCCTAATCTCTATTAGGAAATACAATACAAACTGTTAAAACGGAAGTTAAAACCAAAAGTTCTCTCCCCTTAGGGAGTTGTCTGCCCCTAGGGGAGCTCTCCCATTCATCCCAGCCAGGTTACTATATAAGCTCTGCTCACGCCAATTCATATCCTCTTTCTCATTGTAATAATCCGAGACCTGTAGTGTGCAAGGCCGCGGCATGAGGGGAAGGAAGGGAGGGACCATCAAAGCAAAGCAGGTTTGATTTGGTCATAAATAGAAACATTGTTTATAAATGTTTAATATTTATATCCCAAATCGTAAACCTGCTTTGCTTAAATGCCACAGTACCAACATATGGAGGTGGGAAACCTCGGCCTTGTTGTAGCTCCAAAAGCAGGCAGAGTAACCGCTGGGATGACACAGACATGGGCATAGATATGACACATTAATATTCAACAAGAGAACCCTGGTCAATGACGCAACGGTAATTCATGGAGTTGATATAGAAGATACTTATCTTGAGTGTCTCATCCATGTAGCTGTGATCGTGGATGTGGTACACAATATTACCCAACGTAGAAAACCAAGGCCCTGAGGCGGCGAGAGAATTCATTTGATAAGCGCTTGTATGGAACAGGGGTGAGGAGAATTGCACTGCAACCCACGGCATACAGGGTGACCAACTAACACCACCCTCAGTCCACAAACCGACTAACGTCAACTCTCTGTACTTTAGTCCTTGGAGCTTGATCCGGTCTTGTGAGTTGACAGCGGCCGCCCTGAGTCTACTCTCCGTGTGACGTCAACCTCTGTACTTTAATCCCTGTTGCTCCCTGTTGCCTTGTGAGTTGACAGGAGGTGACTCGGCTGAGATCTAGAAGAAAGGTCATAGTTTCAACCTGAAATGACACAAGCAAATCTGCAGTTAAGGCAAAGATTAAAACTCACCATTGTGTCAGGCCTTGATTGATGACTTGAGAGTCGGTGACTGGCAAGCTGACCATTACTTCTTCCTTAGGTGATCATGTAGTATGTGGACATATGATATGATGGGAGATGAGATGAGATGATACAGCAAGCTGGTTGACTTGCTGCGATGATGAAAATTTGCCCCCCCCCCCCTCTTTTTTGCAAGTTAATTGACCACGTGCTGGGCAGCCACCAGCGGCCCAAGCGTGGACATTCTATCTGATTGCACTGACATATCCCTCAGATAGAAATTTGTGAAGGTAGAATTTGCAGTCCATGCGCAGGACTGGACAATGTCACGAAGGGACAAGTTCTTCCATAAAGGCCATGATGTGGCGATGGCACGAATTTCATGAGAAGAAGCAGTAGACAACAAAGGGCCAACTGATATGACCACTTAATGGTCTTCTTCAACCAAGAAGCAATGGTATTCTTAGTAATGTCATGCACTGCAGACGGCCGAAGAGACAAGAATAATAGACGACGAGCGCCCCGATCGGGATCCGTACGAGTGAGCTAGTGGCGTATGGCTCGAACAGGGCGTAACAGAAGGTCGTCTTCAGGGTCATGTACGAAGTCTGATAGCGCAGGGATGGAATACAAACGTTGAGCACACGGACCTAGACGAACAGATTCATTTTTGGCGATGAACTCAGGGACGGATCGAAAGGAGATACGCGACCATTCCGCCGTCCAGGTCATAGATGATCTCTCAAGAGCATGAAGTTCAGATGCTCTAGACGCCAAAGCAAACGCCGCCAAAAAAGCAGTCTTATAGGAAACAGCTTTTAGAGAAGCGGACTGTAAGGGTTCAAAGGGCGGATGAATCAGAGCACACAGAACCACACCGATATCCCATTTCGGTAACAGCTGGCGAGTACGGCGAGACTGTAACGCGAAGGCGCGAATGAGCGCAGAGATATTGTCGTTAAGGCTAATGTCGCTGCCGGAGGTAAGACGTAGTACCCTAGCCAAAGCAGAACGATACCCCTCAATAGTGCTGATTTGAAATTTCTTGTCACGATGAAGGTGAAGGAGGAAGTCAGCTACGAGGGAAATAGAGGCAGAGTCGGGATCAGCATCACGTTCTCGGCACCAGGAGACGAAATAGGCCCATTTCGCCTGATAGAGCTGCGATGTGGAACATCGATTGGCTGAAACCATCGTTCGTGCAACCTCTGCTGAAAATCCTTGGACTGAGACTGCATTCTGGATAGTCTGCAGACGTGTAAGTTGAGCCACCGTGGGTTGTGATGAAGAATCCCGTGCGGTTGACGTAACAGGCTGGGCCAAACTGGAAGACAACGCGGCGGGGCAGTGAGAAGCGGAACCAGAACCGGAAACCACTGACGACGAGGCCACCACGGAACCACGAGCAGAATGATGCAGTCGTGTTGAGAAATCTTTTGAAGAACTTCCTGAATCAGGGCCATCGGTGGGTAGGCATAAGCCAGGAAGTTGTCCCAGTTGATTGAAAGAGCGTCGATGGTGAAGGCTTGAGGGTCCAGAATCGGACTGACGAAGAGGGCTAGCTGGGCATTGTTCTTCGTCGCAAACAGGTCGATCAAGGGCGACTCCCAGACGCTGCAGATCTGCCGAAAAACCTCCGGATGAAGTTGCCATTCGGTCTGAAGGACGGTGTCTGGACGAGACAGGCTGTCCGCTAAGACATTGAGACGACCCGGAACATGGCGAGCATGGAGATGACAAAGATGAGTGAGAGCCCAGTCGTACAGATCCCACACCAGACGAAACGTTGAGAGCGATCGGGTGGTACCCATCTTGTTGATGTGGGCAATGACCGTGGAATTGTCCGTCGCGATGAGAAGAGACGAATTCATGAGACGTTGACTCCAATGTTGAACCGCTAGGATGACTGCCTTCATCTCCAGAAGGTTGATGTGAAGACTGGCATCCAACGTCGACCATCTGCCAGACACCTCCAGGCCGTCCAGATGGGCTCCCCAGCCGGTCTCGGAAGCATCGGTGTAAAGATGGTGAACCGGGGCCGGAAATCGGAATGGAACCGCCCGCATGACGTTGTGGCGGGACTGCCATCAAATCAGATGTGGATGTAGAGATGTCAATACCGGAACCGCAGGGTTGAGGGAAGACGTCCGTAGGTAAGGAGACAGATGATACTGCAGAGGCCGAACCTGGAGACGGCCGTAATGAGTAAGGTCCTGCGTGGAAGTAAGTAAACCCAGCAGACTTTGCCACTGCTGACGTGTCTGTGACGTTGATGACAAAAACTTTAGAATCAGCAGCTGAATTTTGTTCCAACGGTCTTCTGGAGGGTGTACCAGTTGTAGACGACTATCGAACACCGCTCCGATGTAACGGCGAATTTGCGCCGGGACCAACTCCGACTTTAGAGGATGAGGAATGAAGCCGAGATGACGTAAAACAAGCAGAGTGAACCGGACCTGCGCGTTGAGACGGGACTTGTCCGCAGCCCACAAGAGGATGTCGTCGATATAAACCTCGATTTGAATACCCCGCAGGTGTAGAAACGCCATGACTGGTGAAGTGATGCGGGTAAAAAGCCAGGGGGCGATGTTGACTCCGAACGGAAGGACTTGCCACTCGAACCTACGATCGTTGATAGTGAAGCGCAGGTAACGGCGATGACGTGGGTGAATTGGAATATGGAGATACGCGTCCTGAAGATCGACTGAGGCCAACCAATCCCGGTGATGTACGCGGGCCCGAATCGATGATACAGAAGGCATCTTGAAATGAGGAGGAGTGATCAGATAAAGTTTGTTTAATATCTTGAGGTCGATCACCATCCTCATCTGGTCCGAATCTTTCTTCGGCACCAGGAACACGTGGCTGAAGAATCCTACGCTGTCTTCGGTACGTGGTAACTCCCTGACGGCTCCCTTGTCGATGAGAGTGGTGACCGAAGATAGAAGAGTCTGCAAGTGACCTGCGGGAACTGGCAGACGGGAGGGGCGAGGCCAAGCAATGAGTTTGGGCAGAGACTGAAAATTGAATAGGAAGCCATACTTCAAGATCTTTATAATCCAGTCGTCGTCCGTTATAAGCCGCCAATTCTCGTAGAAATACTGTAGACGCCCGCCCACGACCTGATGACTGAAGGAACGGAAGGCGGGTAGTTGAAAATCTTCGGCCTGATTGGACACGGAAATCGGATAGTCATGTGTTGGATTTTCCACCACGTCTGGAAGATTTCCCACGGGAGGAACGGCGACCACGGCCTCGTGGAGGTTTGTCGAAGCCACGAAAACTACTCCGAGGGACCACATCCTGTTGGGTGGAATTGGAAGTACGACCCCGTTTAGGTTTCCGATCCACAGAAAATGTAGGACGACGAGTCACGGCAGCAATCAAACGAGACGTGCGTTCCTCACGAACAGCAGGCATGACGGACTCGATAGCATTGTTGAAAACCAAGATAATGGCTGACGAAGCAATTGATCCTTAACAAAGTATGGAACATCAGGCTTGACCTCCTTAAGTAACGCATTACGCTGAGCTTGCAGAAGCGAGACATAAGAAAAAGAACCGGCCTCAATGACACTACGGTTAGCTTTAATGAGGGTGTCCACGAAACCACGCAAATAAGCCAAGCGACCAGGAGATAAAGAAGCTGACCCATCTTCCCGGCGTAACGCAGGATCCAAGGCAATCCGAGAAGTAGCCAACAGAAACCAATCCGCGACAGATGTAACACGTTGCATATAAAGCAACATCTCCATAACATTATCCATCACTTTAGGGCCAATCGGAAAGGGGGTTGATTTAACTGCCTTGGAAATTTGACTCAAATCCCGATCACGTTTGGGTGGTTTAGCGGGTAAGATGTTATCATGAATCTCATATTTAAATGAAAACTGGGGCTTCTTAAACTTGTTGTCGTTCTCGAATTGACGATCAAACTTCTCTAAATTAGACTCCCAAGCCGGAGACGGAGCGCATGAGATAGATGATTTACGCGACGTAGGCTCGAACGCGGCAGAGGCCGCCGTCGGACATCTAATTCGAGAAGAAGAGACAGCACTCGAAGAAACGGGCATATCCGGTACAAGCGCCAAAACCGCCTTCATTTTATCCGCAAAAGGCATCATAGACGAATCATCCGAACTCTCCGCTGATGAGGAGGAATCAAGATCACTAGACGCACTTGACGAAACCGGTGTGGGTGGACAGGAGATGTGACGTCGATGAGATGTTGATAAACCGTGATCAACCACTTGATCAAGAAATGGAGTCTGCGACAAACGAACTTGACGACCTTGACAAGAAGGTGAGACAGAACGACGTGGCAAATGGCATGGAGGCGTACGAGAACGTCGAACAGAAGTACGAGAACGGCGTACCGGAGAACGGGAAGGCCGTAAAATAGTACTAGGACGAACCGGTGAACGAGATCTACGAACAGGGGAACGAGACCGTCGAACAGGTCGACGTACGGGCAAATCCAAACGGCGATGCGGTGTAACAGAACGTCGCGGAGAAAACAAACTCCGTACAGGCGAACGAGAAAGTGAACGGCGTTGCTAAGTACATGAGCGACGTTTAGAAGCACGGGAACGATGATGTGACGGATCAACATACATAGTAACCGGAGATCGTAAGTCCGCAATTTGAACACTCAAAGGCAGGTCCGAACGACCCTCCATAGAACGAGAGACAGATTTAGATAAACGAGTTTTAGATTTAACCCATAAGGGTGAAGCGACCACACGACGATGTTTCTTTCCTTTGGATTTTTTAGAAATGTGTGATAAACCGATAGGCAAAGGAGAAATAACATGTGGTGAAGTAGCATTCTTTTGTCCGATGGAGACAATGGATCGCTCAGGTAAAGCCGACCTGGCTCTAGAAGCCTTTGTTGAGCTGAACAATGGAGCCGGTTTGGCAGGGACTCCAGACAATGCGATACCGGTAGAGGTCAAACTGTCTAGCAGTTGAAAATTATCCTCCTGTAGGACAGTGCCACTAGGGGGAATTTTTACAGACGCCGATGAAATTGGACTTTGAAATCTATGAGACAAATCTAAGCCAACACCGTCGAGATCCTGGTTGGACTTCATGTCATTTACAAGGGAAATTTCTAAAAGCCGTCTATCGACCTCCGATAGTGTAGAATCCTCAGACGCACGTAACAAGTAAGCACGACGGGCCTGGGCATATTTCTTCCAGGTAGCTGAATCCCATAACGAACATTCCGCACACGTGGCTTGGCGATAACACAAATCTTTACAAGCAAAACAAACCGTGTGGGCATCCAAACGGGACAACACTTGCCCACACACGCGACAAGAATTAGAAACGGGAACAGAAACCTCAGACATAGCTAATGTAAGAAAAATTTCCCGAAAAAGAAAAACACAAGTCAATCTTCAAAAAGGATATAACCGGCGGTAACAACAACAACACAGCTGTATTGCTTTAACACTTCCTAGATGTGTACTGGTCGAGTACAAACTGAGAAAGAGGATATGAATTGGCGTGAGCAGAGCTTATATAGTAACCTGGCTGGGATGAATGGGAGAGCTCCCCTAGGAGCAGACAACTCCCTAAGGGGAGAGAACTTTTGGTTTTAACTTCCGTTTTAACAGTTTGTATTGTATTTCCTAATAGAGATTAGGCATTTAAGCAAAGCAGGTTTACGATTTGGGATATAAATACATTTTTTACTGCGCTTTCACTCATTTCAGTTTTTCTCCTGAAAGATGAAAATAACTGTGGACACAAAATTATTTCATTAGATATGAGAAAGATTTGTGACTTCTCCAGACTTCTTCATTCTCAAGGAGTTTCAAGGATCTGTAATTTTATTGACTTCCATACTTTTCAAGGCATGAAAAAGAGAGAATAGGGAATGACTAAGAGGTTCAAAATAACTAGTGGGGGGCCAATGCTTATTGTAGGTTTCTAAAGGGTTGTTGGCTTAACTACTAAGGTGTCCGTTCTCCCAGGTTTGCTGGCAGTTTAGCCCGGTTTTGTTGGTTCAACTCATTCTATTATTAAAATTAAATCCTATCTGCTCCCCCATTTGGATATGTCGCTTGCAGGCTCTAACCGGCTTGCAGTAATGCCAGTGTCAACCGATCCCGAAAACTCTTCATCGTGCTTTGACAGGAACATAATGGTAGGGGCTTTTTGGTTGGCTCAGCCGAATTAGATGCTATGCTGGCGGGATATCTGCTTATATTGCTGTGCTCCCGCCAGTTCGGCCCCATAATGCGGGGTAGAAATATGGACTGGTCCTTGCCATAAACCTTGGGTTAAAGCGAAGACGATGACCCTATCCCCCCTACCCGACTGCAAGTAAAGAAGTTAAAATATGGTGGTGATGTCATAAGACTTTTAAATATTCATGAACTGGGTGCCCTGAACACCAAATTCAATTACAATCAGTAAGATCCTACATAGTGACATATATCGAAGAGCATTAATAGGATATTAATTCATTAAGATTCGGTTCAACTGAAATATCAATTTTCACAGCTTAGTTTGTTTAACCGAGTTGTCAGTTTAGCCCATTCTCGGAACCCAGGTTTGTCATGCCTTAAAGACTCTGGGGGATTATATGAGGCCAAGTATTTGCTTTTCTCCTCTCTTTTCGGGTGGGCATGATATCACTATATATTCTTTGTTATTTTCTTTTATTGTGCATCTAAAATCCCAAAATCCATAATCATGTTTCTCCAAACGGCAGACATTTGGTGATGAGATGAGATCATATTTACACAATCTATCAACAAGTGCGAATTAGATCTAATTCAATAGAATGTTTTGACGCACTCGTCGTAATCCTCACTTACCCACCGCTTAGTGATATTGCGCGAGAGACTGTTTATATCATGTAACCAACTCTGACGACCAATGAACATTGATCTTTACAACCAAAATTCAAAATACCATATAAAGACTATACGGAATTAATTTTAGTCACGTGCCACAAAGGCAATGATTAGCCATAATGAGAGAAAGTAGAAAGCACATGCCCCATTATTATATGTAACGGCTAGAACCAGAGTGAATACACAAAAGCTGTTGCGTTCATGACGATGGTTAGCCAGGTTTGTTAGCATAACTGCGGAGACAATTTATCCAGGTTTCTTGTTTAACTGTTGAGTCAGTTTAGCCAGGTCGCACACATGTATCTGCCATAACGTACCGTTCTCTGTAGTCCATCAATGGCCTCAGTCTTGGTGCTGTATTCCGGGTTCCCATACTGCCCCAGGGCCTGCTTCATCCCATCTTCAAAACCTTTCTGTAACTATAGGATCAATGTACACACAAAGTATTACATGTGTTATGGAAAATGAAAATGTGTTTCTCAGGAGCTAAGGCTATTGTCACTTGATTGATGGTTTAGCATGACCAGCTCTCATCTATATTTTAAAGGCAAACAATTAAAATAGACACGGATTTACATTTTCATGAGTAAAGCTTAGTCATTTTCTTCATATTCGTATACAATTGGTTTGCAATTTAATAATTATAGCGTCTAGCATGTGTATTTAAAAATCAAGGTCATGCCAAACAACCAATTCAGTGACAATGGCCGAACAAGTCCACGACTTGCTACAATGTGTCTCTGCCAAATTCAGCCCATCTCAATTGGCGATACCAAGAGTCCAAACATGCCACTCCGATGTCCAATACACAACGATGACCATGTAGTGTGACACAACCAGTCAGTGATAGACTGACTGTATGAAGACAGCTTCAGACTGATCAGGACGAAAGGGTCCAAAGATGATATTGATATATAAAGAAAAACCTACACTCAGGGGTATGAATGGCTTCATCTGAAAATTACTGAAACAGATCTGATAATCATTGAAAAACTTGCACCCAATAAGTAAATAGTTTTTAAAGCATTTGAGTGAAAAGTAACAAATTTGAGACTGCACAATTATGGGGAAAATCAATGAAATCAGAATGCACACCCCTGTGAAGGAATTATTTGCAAGCACATTTGTGTGCACCCTTTTGTATCAAAAACAGACAACTATCCCATGAATTTTACATGCCAAGTAGAAAATTGACATAAATTTGTGTATATATGCACCCCTTATTTTAAGCTGTACGTGCCATAAACATGTCAAAATCGAGGGACTGCTGTTGGTAAACAGACAAAAGGCAAGTCTACAAACTGTAATTACCTTTCCCTTGTAGACAAAACCAGAGACACCAGCGCTTAACTCTGCGACAAAGATCAACATCAGGAACCCAGCATACTGGAATTATATTAGAATATTAACATGTTACAGCCTGACAATTGGGATAAATGTATATCGGTATTGGTAGCAGTGTATTCTCAGGCCTTTAAATTGAATATCACTGCATTAAATGCTGTGCCCAAAATAGAGAGCAATTTAATTCTAGCATTGACAATCAATGCTAAGATATATATATGTTCATTAAGTTTTCTCATCAACTGAGTGTCATGTTTGAGTCAAACTTCTACCTAATTTGCCTGAATTCAGTGACTTTCAATATACATGTAGTAAATAATTTGGGCTCGTTTTCCTGCCTTAAAGAGGTTATGCCCAAATAAAGGTGATCTAAATATCAACATGTATTAAAATCGGCCTATTACGAATGAGATCCGGCACAGAAATGACACGCCATTATTAAGATTATATATTTCAGCAATTTCAGTCATAAATACATTTTTGATGAAACAAGTAGAATCTGTAATAAGCAACATTCAAATATATCAGTCAACAAGTTCGAATGTGCCCTCCATTGCAGACCATATACATATGCTGCATGCCTGTAGTATATGCTCTGTAGTATATATGATGCGGGTCTTAATTAGATATAGTGTATGTCAGTGAAGGGACTTTTAGCGGGACCTGCCAGAGGCATGCACCGGCTATCTGTCAAGTAATGAGGAGATAATGTCTGTGTTAAGAAGTCAACCCAGTGATCAATCATACCAAGTAGAGGAGACAGGAATTGCTCTTGACGGTGCAGCAACATCCCAGGGATCCGACCACTACAATGACTGCTCCCACACCGATGAGCACGTATGGAGCCTCCTTGTAGTAGTCAGTTGACAGTTCCATGTACATGTACAACTGTACCTTGGTCCATATTCCCAGGGCTAGGATGGCTATACCAGTTATCTGAAATTATTAAAGAGGTATTAGCATCATTAAAAAAATATTCAGCAAATAGCATAATTTATTCAATGTTATTTTAGTCGTTGAGATCCACTATGGTGAAGTTAACTTTTTTTTTTTTTCTGTGACCTTATTTTTTGAAAACACAGGCATTGAGATCACTTTTCTGACATTCTCTGAGATTAAATCGCAAAACATGCATTGACATTCTGGGCAAAATGCTTTGCAGCGTCATAGTAGCTTATCCCTCACGGAAATAGGGCGCAATTAGGGCGCATTTAAGGCGCAAATGGGGCGCATGAATTGAGACAGCTAGGGCGCAGTTGGGGCGCAATTGGGGCGCGCGCCCTATCTGCGCCCCCAACTTTGCCATTAGACTCAATATGGCTAGGGCGCAAATTAGGGCGCGTTCCAAATATGTTAATTGCGCCTTATATGCGCCCTATTAGAGAATAGGGCGCAGTTGGGGCGCAGTCTTAGGGCGCAGATAAGGCGCAGTTGGGGCGCAGAAAAGGCGCAGTTGGGGCGCGATTAGGGCGCACTCTCAGAATAATAGCATGAATGTTGTACTGATAGGGCGCAGTTAGGGCGCATTTGGGGTGCAGTTAGGGCGCAATTAGAGCGCAGTTAGGGCGCAGTTGGGGCGCAGTTAGGGCGCAGTTGGGGAACAGAACAGTATACATGCCATGCTAACCATGTTCTACCCTCAGTAAATAAAGTTTATCTATCTATCTATCCATCATGTACATAAATTGAAGATATAAGGTGAAAGATGATTATTGGCATCTAACTAGTCTAAATAAATCTAATTTTGCTGTGCAGGTACATATTAGTTTCATCTACTTGTACAATGTGCATTCATGGTTAGAATTACATTTATTAGAAAATATATGTGCATGTACTACAGTCAGCTGTTGTCGAATTGGTACATTAGGTCATCTGACACTGTCGCTCACTTTTTCTTGAGTTTTTTTCTTCAAATTACTTCTACACATACCTGAAACCCTTTACATCATCCACTATCCACAAAACAGAGGTATAACACTCACCAAAATCTTGTTACATGGGCATGAAATCTTCAAATTCAAAATGGTTCTTTGAAAACCAATATGTCTGCCTTTCTTTTGTTAATATCAGCCAATAAGATAAAGGTCATGTGACAGTTTTGACTAATCAGATAACATGCTATTGTGCAGATAATAGGGCGCAGATAGGGCGCAGTTGGGGCGCAATTAGGGCGCACTTTGAGAATAATAGCATGAATGATCATGTACATGTACTGGTAGGGCGCAGTCGGGGCGCAGATAAGGAGCAATAGCTTCTTCAAGTAAAAGTCAGATTTTTTTGTTGAAATAATGTTATTAAATTTAGTATGAAAGTCCAAATTTTACATTAATGAATTTATAGCCCAGAATAGTGAAGAAAGCAAACAGTCTGAATTTTTGGGAATAGACATGATAGAACTTTTTATTGCACTGATCGCTGGCTACTAAGTAACGCCACATCTGCCACGTTATCCGACGTCATCATTTTCCATTTTCATCTTGTTCACTGGACCTAATTGAAGAATCTATCATGGTGCCTATACGAAATACAGGACTTGAAAAGCCTTTGGCAAATGCTGCTGGTGATCAAGACATTCAGTTTACCCAAACAATTAGAATCACAGTACTACATATTGAACAATGATGACTGAAATATTGAATGCAACTGAAGTTGGTGGTCATGGTGGTCGAGAATGGTCTTTGGTCAGTAGAGACAATCAAATACAATAAAAGTATGCAAATCATGATTATATAAAATACTAGCATAAAACGGTACCTGTCCTGCATATCTCCCAGATCTCTTAGCTATGCGGACAAAGTTTTTCTACATTTCCGATCAAAAATGTTCCTGGCCCCCATCAGGAGTTTCAGTTTCATTTACATCACCACCAAGTGAACCGACGTCTATCCGGACACAAGCTTTCAACCAAAACTGTGTAGTACCAGGCACACCAGCCGCACAACTTTCTGAGATCCTCCTTTAATACTATCCTAGGCACATTTCGATGAAGACAGATGATAGAGTCACACAATGTAAGTGTGTACATTTATATTTTATGTTCCCAGTTCGTCGTGGGTATTGGGTATCCTTTTGCATTTTTGGGGGGTTTTAATTCACTTTCGCCTTTCTCTGACAAAGCTTTACAACCTTTTGATCAAAACAATAAAAAATATGGCTCCCAATGGGCATGATGCCCTTTTTTTCACTCATAGGTTACCCACAGTGACCCCATACCTCCTTATGGGGTTTCATTACATTTTGGACCCAACATAGACCGGCGCAACAAAAAAGAGATGGTTACCATGGCTACTAAACTTTAAGTGTACAAAATTACATGCACTGCATAAATTCTGAAGCATATGAAGATGGCTGTTGCATTGTAATGTGTATTTCTACATGTATGCGGTCATACTGTCTTGCATGTTGTATAAGGAGCCAGTAGGCAAAATATTTTCAAGTCCAGGAACAACTATACGGTCCCTGAACACATGGTCTTCCACGTCATGTGTAACAGTACATAACTATTCAATAAAGGTTGATGAATATTGATTCTAATCAACCAGCATGTCAAGACTGACAAAATGCTATTATCTTATTAGAATATTACTTGTCACGTCAAGTAACTCGTCAATTATTCACATACTGCTTACACAAGTATGGACTGTCTGTGCAGCACTTGAGCCTGCAGCCATGGCAGCCTGGCGTGGATGATAGTGTAGGCAGACCTCTCAAGTTATACTTTTGCCAAGGCGTGAGATTTGAGTATATCCGCCCCGGGGATACGAGCCCCGCAAAAATGAGAATTTCTAGGCGTCATTTCATACAATTTTTCGCATTTTTGTTCCTTATAACAGCCTACCATTATACATTTCACCCTTCACGGAGGCTATAATAATGGATACTTTACAACCAAGTCTAGGAAAATTTTGAAATTATTGACTCCTTTTTCTGCAAACTGGAGCAATTTTTGAAGGATTCTTGGTTATTCTAGAAACAATTTCATGAAAATGCCAAGATGCGTGAGATTTTGATATAGCTGCGTGAGAGCGTGAGACAGATGTCAAATGCGTGAGTCTCACGCCGAATGCGTGAGGGTTGATAGGTCTGGTGTAGGTAGAGTCTGGAGAGTACTGGCCACATGCCATAATTACATTACTGAGGTGACGAAATGTGGATAATTTAGAGGGCATTCATGTACATGTATGTACGCATGGGCGTCGCTAGGATTTTTCAAGGGGGGGGTCGACTATCATAGCACTTTAGGCGAGGGTCCGGGGGCCGCCTGGGCCATGGAAGCTCCGGGGTCCTAGGTCGCCGGAGATGCGTTCTAAGCGTTTTCCCGGAATTAAATCTGAACATAATGTATGCAGATTTAGGGTTATATTATACAGCTCTGGGACCTTTAATAGATGGCCCGAGATGCATTCTGAGTGATTTCCAACAATTGAACTAACACATCATTTGTCAAATATCAGTATTATATTTTATTCTCTTGTCATCTTGAAAACACAATAATAATGCTTTGGGCCGATATACCTCGTAGGCTAACCATGTTAAAAAGATTAAAACTAAACGTCATTATTTCACTTTCTGATCCATATGTCATTTCATGACTGTGAACATAAAACTTTTTGCTGAAAATATCACAATAATACTGTTTGGAATATCAAACTGTGTATCATGGACTATCTCATGGCCATGGTGAAATACGGACTAGAAAAATGAAAGTGATATCACTCATCATTCTGGAAATTAAAATATGGCCATGGTAAAATACTGACTAGAAACTAGAGCCTATAGGCTTTGGGATGTAATCTACTACTGGATCTGCTCATAAGATTGTTTATATTAGTGGATCATTCTGTTCCTTGATATTTACGAAATTCAGAGAATATTGCAAATATGGAGAAGAGAAACTTTAGAAAGATAGAATCATCACAAAGGACCAAACTAGAATGTCTACAAAAGACTGACCGAAATGTCGAGTAATGAGCCTAAGCCCTTACCTACACTGAATATGGGTCTCGAACTTGATCTCCATCCTGTCATATTGGCCCAATATAATTCTATCGGGTTGTGTAACTTTGTTACCAATGCAACTACGCGCATACAACACCATGTCCGTTTACAACACGTGCTGGAAAATAATTATCTTTTGTCAGCGATAGTTTATAAATTTCGGCCAACCAACTGTCGAGACCTATAGTAAAGGTGAAATTTCCATTATGACGATGCTTTATTAGCATAGGAATAAAAGACAGCCTGTATAGCATCTGAACATAGACCAGTGGTTTATAAATACTGGGTAGATTAATAATTTTGCTTTGAAGTTTTTTGATCATCATGACCCGAGGTCATTAACAGACGAAGAGAGTTATCTTGTGTGAAGGTGGTTGCTGTGTCGTATAAAAAGTGGCATGACTTGGTCTCATATGTCGAAAGTGTCAGGTTTCGATCGGGTTACAGATGAAATATACAACTTTTGGCTTTAAAGGAAACGGAGGAGTGGATTTACCATAGCGAATTTGAGGTAAATGAATACGGATGGATTACGGTTTACCAATTCAGGACAACAGGCTTCACCTCCCATCCAGCTGGAGTGTGATAATGCAGCGAGATCATGTGTCTCAGTTTATACATTCATGCATGTGCAGATATCCAGTGACAGTAATCGAGTCAAGGCCTCGTTTGAGAGAAATAAAGTATAAGTAGATCTTTTGCGACATCTGCAGAAATGAGACAACACAGCTGTATTTTAATGAAGATCCATCAATATAAAAATATATAAAACACTGGTACATAAATTGAATGAGCATCAATGCTGTTAATAATACTTGGCAGTGTTATCCACAGGTGTCTGTTAGCTGAACTATCTGAGGGTTATGGTCCACGCTAAACAACACAAGGTGAATCACTCCCCCTCGACCTCCGACATAATCTGTGTACATTTTTACAGAAATCTGTTTACATGTACCTCTTTATTTTGATCCTAATTCATTCCATAATAGAGGCTTGTTGTGCATGCTGTCACCCAAAGATTCTCATAATCCGTAAAATATGGGCAGTAAATCATCCAAAGACGGTGAATTTTAGCAACCTTAAAAATACTGTTACATTTTCAGCAGAACTTGGCAATCTCTGTTTTACTGCAGTTCAGCGCTCAAGGTGAGACTTGACGCTGATTGGTCAATAAGTCGAACAACAACAACAACAAAAACACGTGCCTTTTTGCTATGGCGGAATTAAAACACATGGCACTTTTGCTGCTCTGTCGTGTGACTGTGTTTGATAAAAAGTGAATTTTCCTTGAAATATAGGTTTTCGAGTTGTTTTATTGACCAATCAGCGTCAAGCGTGGCCTAATCCGGGACCACATGGAAATGCAGGTGCAAAGTTTCGAAATCAGGGTCATTGACTAATAAATGCCCAGTGTTACGTTCAGGGTTAAAAAAAAAAAAAATCAGTAAAAAAAATCAGTAAAAAAAATCCTGTCAAATGTTGACTTGCCTAACATTTTCGAATTCCATTTTAGTTTTCCATGACCTGCAACAAAATTCAACCACACACGAAATTCCATTACTTTCAAGACTTTTCTCTGGAAAATGTGGTTTTCACGACCCGCCATTTTCCTGTTTGGTTCTACACAAGTGGGGCTTGAGCAGACAAGCGAGGGCTGACCTAATCTCAGACATGACCATAATAACATTTAATTACAGACAACTCAAAGGTTGGTAATTCTCATATCAGTCAAGGGAGATAATACAGCAGAAAAAAGTGTGAGCTGATCAGAAACAAAAGGTTTTTTTTGCCTAATTACAGGATTCAACTGACCATACATTATGTATCTTGACTAACCAGACACAAGGGCCAGATAAGATACCATACCAGTACATGTATAATTAGCAAAGCAATGTACCATACATATGCTAATTAATGTAACAAGTAAGAGACAGTCTTTTGTATTAACCATTAGATTACCCTGATAACCAAATTGTAAAACATTTCTAAACAACGTTTTTCACCCTGGAAACTCACAGAGTCTTATTAGACCTGCCCTCCTGGTGCCGAGGGTCATATCATGTAGGGTATATTCAAAGGCGGCGACTTTGAAGGGAGATGGGTATTAGTTTGATTTAAAGGTGCATAAAGGATAGACCCACCGGGTATGTAATATGTCTATAATAATTTCTTTATTTCCTTTATTTCAATGAAATATTGTCATGGTTTCCTGGTAATAAAATATGATTGAACCATATCGATCAGAGCAGGGGCGACGGAAGCAACTTGGAAGTGGTACGGCCTTATGAGGCGGGGGGGTCTAGATCCTGGGGTCGAGACCATGAAAACGCAATCGATGGTGGTTTTCTGCGATGCTGAATTAGAAAAATATATGTATAGTAAAGTAAGCTAGACATATTCGTAGCGGATATAATTATTATAGGCAGTGGGGTGTTAATTCATTGCACAATTTTTTTTGCGCAAAAGTGGTACGGTACCTGCCGTACCGATTCCGACGCCCTTGTAGAAGAGTTAAGTGCCACGTACTTCTTTTGCCCCTGAAGATAGACCAGTCCAGTCACCACTTCGACAATTTGAGATCAATGATGATGGCATATTTGTCAGTCAAATTTCACTGGTCAATGAAAATGCACACAACTAAAGAAATGCCCCCTTCGTTTCTGTTCGATCCAGAATTCTGAATACTTCAACGTAGATTATTTTGAATATTTCCACCACTGATACACATTGACAGCTAGGCCATCACGCAGAGAAGAGATGGAACTGTTAAACGAGCTAACATTATATCTGTTCTGCTACAGGTAGTTTTCCCTGCTCCTCACCCTCTCTTTTGCCAACGTGGTATGGCTGAACATTTTTTGAAAATGAAGTTAAACCCTATTCACTCACTCACTCTTTTTTCAGCAACTTCAAATACATCAATAATTCAATCACAGAAAGTGAACTTTTCCACCAATAAATCAAGGGGTGATCAAATTTATTGGAACCGGAAGTTGACAAAATGGTCCAAAATCAAGCAAATAATTCTTAGTAATTTTACTGAGTTTGGAGGGGAATCAAAACAACTGATTCAATTTTGTCCACAAAAATGGGGGTGATTGAATTCTAATAGGATGGTTGAATTATTAGAGGAATTACCGTACTGGTGATGGGTTAAAAACCCTGCATGAATCATCAGCCCTCACCATTTGCCGTGGTAAATGCTGGGGTAAAATCACTTAGCGACGGCACTTTTATTGCCGTTGGTCGCAACGTCACATTGTTGTTGTTGTCAATAAAAAAAAATTGGGCCGATGGTAAAATACGTCTCCTTGAACTGCCTATTCTTGCGAATATATTTGGTTTTAATAAGCGAGACAGCTTCTGATGTTGTGGTTGTCAGATTGCATTATTTGGAGACAACGGTCGGCACAAATGCACTTTTCCAAGAACTAAAAGCCAATCTGCAGGTCTTCAATTGGATGTCTGTCGCTCTCCAGCATGAAGGTTATTCCTCCGCTGGCGTAACTTGCTCATCGTCGCAATAATATAACACAGGGGATCGCATATGCGGAGAGTGCTCTGGGGAATGGTGAGGGCTACGATGAAGGGGAATTCACATAAAGGTAGCATTATGTATTATTGTATTATGAATAGCATGGTAACCTGAAACTGAGTAGTAATTTTGAATCAATTAATTACCACTAAATATCTTATATACTCCATGTTTTCATACATTATACCGAAGATAATGTGCGAGATATGAGATATTTATAGTATCGTACTCCATGTAAGCCCCTGCAATTGCCATTCTCCTGTGCAGCGGTCAAAAGGATAGCACGTGAACAACTGGTCAGCTGATCAGTAGAGCCTACTAATATGCTACGACACAAATACTTGGGGGGGGGGGGGGGCAACAGGTTGTGGAAGATATCTTTCAACAAAAGTCATTGCTTCTATCGGAAACTTCTGCTCGAATAAACGACACTCTTTATACTTTCTACATTAATGAAACATTATTACGGTTTCAGTGGATTGCATATCTATTTCATTGAAGAATCAGACATCAGTTTTAGAAAAAAACTTTCGCCACAAACCCCCCCCTGCTGATCTCACTATTTTAGACTGACCTGCAGCCTGTCTAGACATAGAACCGTGCCCCTGACCCGTCCATAGAAATCTACAGAGTGTAGCTTAATTTAGCATTGAGAGGGGAGAGACTGTATTGTAATCAGCATACATGACTGAGGGGCTACAAACTAAGCTGTGATCTCGGAGAGCAAAACAAAACGGAGGCGCTCGATTTTGGCACCAATGCATAAAATTAACATGTCTAGCAACACGAGTTGTCAATAATAATTTGATGAAAACATTACAAACAAGAGAGGGAGATTAAGTTAGTGATTAAAATAATGCACCATATAGCGTTTCTATTGAACTAAGACGCCTCCTGAAAAAAGAATAGGTTCGCAGCACTGGTGAAGTCAAATCACTCGAGGACAACCTCCCTGCCCCCTTACCCGCGAACTTAGACACTGAAACAAGTAAAACGCTATAAGACAACATTTTAAGATGTACTCGAGTATTGTAACATATATATTATCAAAGTAACAAACCAAAGACTGAAAAATAATATCACGAAAAACATGGAATATAGTCGCTATCAAGGATGAGCTCAAGAACTCTTTCTTTAGGATGTGTACGTTGGTCGGACAGCGGACATGGCAGAAGGATATCTTTAAGCTTTTGCTGGGGGAAATTCATGCCTATATAATGTATCTACTACCGTAGATGACATAAAAAACATGAAACTGATATATATTCCGGAAATGAAATGTCACGAATGTCAGCAAAGCTTACACATACAACATTCAAACTCCTCTGTTAATTTGCCTGATAATTTGCATGTGTTAACCTAAATGTTCAATTGTATATACCCTAATTCGTTCTTTGGAAAAGAAACTTCCGTACGAGTTAAAGTACCGGGTCCATTGCATGCTTGTGTTATTTAAAGGTATTCATTTCTCGCCTGTGTTCATGCAATATATGTTTTGCCAACAGCGCGATGTTCATGTTCATTGGATATGTCTGTTTCACGCCTGAGTTAGAATGTAATGCGCATGCTCGCTACTGAAACCTTCATTCATTTCTACTATTAACTTTGCTACTGTCCTGATCAGTCGCATATCGCGATATAAATGGTTTATGGCCATTGTGTATATATGGATATGCACGCATCAGTAACATAGTTAACCTATTGCATGATTCGTCTAATAAGATTTTACGCATTGACATATTCATACACATGAGATTTTGATTAATTTTCTTCTTTACTCTTTTTTTTCTGCTTTACTTTTCAACATGTGTTACTTTTCCTGACCTGTCTTTTGCGATTGCACACTAAACATATATAAATGAAATCACCCAGCACAAAAGTTATGTATTGCACTATGATTACGTATTTGTATTTATGTGTGTAGGGATTAGACGGATTAGATGTAGTATCGTCACGAATCTATTTATATAGTTTCGTACTGGTATTCAACTTAATGTATTTACTTTTTATTGAAATTGAATGTTTTAAGATTCATGGAGGACGGGGGGCCTGCGACCCATTGCCAATGATATTCACTTTAGCATTTACCCATTTTCCCGATAAGTTTTTTTCAAAACTGTCACTACATTATTTGTCTATCTTCTCTCCACATGGAATCAGCTGTCATGCCAAAAATTTACCACATGTACTAGTAAACACCATTATACTTTCGAACCACGAACATATGACTCGCACGATAACTGGAAACCTCATGGCGGATGATATAACTATTATCTCAGTAAATGTTAGGGGACTTCACTCGGACACTAAAAAACGACTTGATGTATTTAAACGATTGAAACAAACGAGCAGCTCGATAATATGCATGCAGGAGACGCATGGCTCGCGACAAACGGAAAATCAATGGAAAAATGAATGCGGGCATAGATGTGAATTCAGTCACGGTAAATCTAATAGTACCGGCGTCGCAATTTTATTTAAAGACAACTTTGAATACACGGTGCACAACACCAAGACTGATAAGGGAGGAAGGTATATCATTCTCGACATTTCAATATCAAATAAAAGGATTACGTTGGTGAACCTATATGGGCCTAATAATGACGAACCGGATTTTTTTAAAGGATTATTCAGGCAAGTGAGCACTTTTAACAACAGTTCAATCATTGCCTGCGGCGATTGGAACCTTGTACTAGACTACACGACAGATACACAAAACTATACTTCAAAAAATAATCAAAATGCCAGGCTGGCAGTCTTGGGGATAAAGGACGAATTAAATCTTAATGACATTTGGCGTCAGTGTAATCCATCCACAAGGCGATTCACCTGGCGAAGAAAGACCGCCACTTGCATTAAACAGAGTAGGCTTGATTATTTTCTTGTTTCTGATGATATAGCGATATCACGTAACCGTCCAGACATTGGGATATCCTACAAATCTGATCACTCACTAATTTCTCTGAAATGTTGCTTTAGACAAATAGAGAAAGGTCCAGGTTTCTGGAAATTTAACACATGTCTGCTACAAGATCCGGATTATGTCACACTGATCAACAATGTCAAAAAAACTATCCAGGAATGTTATGTACATGTATCCGGAGATATCGACGAACCTAGTTCTCTCAAATTAAATATTAATGACCAAGTCTTCTTTGAACTATTGAAAACTCAAATACGAAGTGCCACAATACCTTTCGCAGTAGCTAAGAAAAAAGCCACTAAAAAGCATGAAAAGGAAATAGAATAAAAAAAATATGGCTTCAGTTACATCCATAAAGGAACAAAACAGGATTATGGAAAGGCTTGAAAGTGAAAGAGCAGACCTGGAAGTTATTAGAAATCACGAAATAGAAGGATCAATTATACGTTCCAAAGCCAAATGGTATGAGAAAGGGGAAAGAAATTCAGACTATTTTTGTAACCTACAAAAACGAAACTTTATTAATAAAAGCATGTCAGAAATAATTAACAACCGTGGTGATCGCGTTACACTCCCCAGGGGAATTTTAGATGAAGTTAAGTCATTCTATTCAACCTTGTACTCAAAACCGCCAAACGTAAATAGTGACAATGACAATAGCTTTCTGGATCATGAAACTAAACTAGATTATGACCAGCAACAGTTATGCGAAGGACAGTTAACACTTTCAGAATGTTCGAATGCCTTGAAAAACGGTAAATCACCTGGATCAGATGGATTTCCGTGTGAATTTGATAAATTCTTTTGGAAAAGTCTTGGAGTCTTCCTTCTCAGATCAATTATGCGTACGCAAATGGACATTTATCAGAATTTCAGAAACAAGGCGTAATAACATGTTTGCCAAAGGATGGAAAGGACCGTAAATACATTAAAAATTGGAGACCAATATCATTGCTAAATGTGGACTACAAAATAGCTTCATCTTGTATTGCTAACAGAATAAGAAAAATTCTTCCATCAATAATTAGTGAGTCCCAAAAAGGTTTTATAAAGGGTAGGTTTATTGGGGAAATTACGAGAATGGTTTATGATGTTATGATGTGCACTGAAGAGAATAACATACCTGGACTTCTCTTCCTGGTGGACTTTGAAAAAGCTTTTGACAGCGTCGACTGGGAGTTCATACAAAGAGCATTGCGGTCATTTGGATTCGGTGAATCGCTCTGTGGATGGATAGGACTGTTTCAAAGAAATTCAAAAAGCTGTGTGCAAATCAACAATTTTCTGTCTTCTTTTTTTGAACTGGAACGAGGGTGCCGGCAGGGTGATCCTGTATCCCCTTATCTGTTCACATCATTGTCGCAGAATTACTAGCTATAGCTATAAAAAAAGACCTGGGTATCAACGGTATAAAACTTGACAATTCCGAAATCAAAATCATGCAGTATGCAGATGATACTACTTTGTTTCTAGATGGATCAAAAGAATCATTAAGGCGAGCCATGGGTATCCTGCAGGATTTTTCAAGTTGCTCCGGTCTTAAAATGAATATTGAAAAATCTATTATCCAGTGGATTGGAAGTAAAAAGGGTAACACAACTAAATTGTGTGAACACTATAGAATCAACTGGGATCCTGGAGGGTTTAAACTACTGGGGATATCTTTCAGCCCAGACCTGGAAGAGATGCCAGCTCTAAATTATATGCCAAAACTTGTGGCTATTAGACGCTTGTTAGGATCGTGGTATAAGAGAAATTTGAGTCCAATTGGAAAAATAACAGTTATTAAAACTTTCGCTTTACCACTTCTTACTCATCTTTTCTCTGCTCTGCCTAACCCTCCCGACAATTTTTTGACCGAATTACAGAAAATGTTGTACGCTTTTATCTGGGGAGGAGGGCCTGACAAGATTAAAAGAAAAACAATTATTTGCAGTAAACAAGATGGAGGGCTGAATATGATACACATTCCGTCCTTTATTGATTATATGAAAATTAAATGGGTTAAACGTAGTGCAGCTCTCACAGATTTTCAATCTGATATGATGTTCAAAATCTTTCCGAAAAAAGGCTCCACGGTCTGGGAGCTGAATATGGTTGGGTTGCAGAAAATCATTAAAAATGTTAAAAATAAGTTTTGGAAGGATGTTCTCTTGGCCTGGATCAAGAATATGCATGGAGAATTGGCTGACTCAGGTACCATGGATGATTTGATATATAACTATGCCCCAATTGGCAATTGGAGAGAAATTAAGAATTGGCATTCAGGTGGGGTCAGAGTTCTGAGAGATTTAGTCAATCATAACTCTGAATTCTTATCCTTTCAGATTTTTCAGGGTAAATTTCAAACCAAGCCGAAAAACTTTTTAACTTATTACGCGGTTATTCATAGCATACCAAAGGATATTATGAGAAAACCCCAAAATCAGGATTCAATGGAGAAAAAAATACTATTTAAGCTCAAAACCCAAGAATGCTCCAAATTTATATACCGATCTCTCCTACAATCGGTTCAGGAAATCCCTCGCAATAGCCAAATTAAATGGAATGATTTCCTGAATCCTACGAATATTAGTGAAGCTGAATGGAAACTCATTTACCAAAATCCCTTCTCTGTGACTACTGAAACCAAACTCCAATATTTTCAATTCCAGATAACGCATACCTACCTGGTTACTAATGCACTCTTGAGTAAATGGGGAAAGGCAGAGACGGACAGATGCAGTTTCTGCAATAATGATAGGGAAACGATCTTACATTTATTTTGGTCATGTATCCGTGTCAGACATATATGGACTCAATTCCAGGCCTGGGC
Source organism: Hanleya hanleyi (assembly GCA_036873755.1). Classification (NCBI taxonomy): domain Eukaryota; kingdom Metazoa; phylum Mollusca; class Polyplacophora; order Lepidopleurida; family Hanleyidae; genus Hanleya; species Hanleya hanleyi. The sequence continues at coordinate 77,567 of JAVTVY010035521.1, read as the reverse complement.
TGTAGAGATAAATATTCAGGCCTCGAAATTTGGCGCGAACGAAACGATCGTTCGCGTGTCGGTTACGCAAATCAGAAATGGCCAGAACGAAAAATCGGTTACGTGAATGCACTTCTTGAACATATGTTCTGGTAACAAAAGTCCCAACCTCTTCTCTGTCTGTCCACTGTGCAAACTTTAACCACATGACATATGTCTTTCAGCATGTTTTAAAAGCGAAACCAAGTCGTAAACTCGACCCTGTCTGCATCGAATTTGTAGACTACCACGTGGCAGGCGTGTGTCTGAGTCTGTCAGCTTGCACATAGTGTTTTGTCTATCCTCGGTTCAGGGCAGGCGTAATAAACCAATAGCGGCCAGGAAACAGCATTATCAAACTTCAACGAGTTGGAATGTAAGGGTTACCCGCAAGCCTCCTCGCTCCGAGGTTGTTGCTCCGTGGAAAGCTCTGCACGGAGCTAGCAGCAGAGGTGGCATGCGGAGCTCTTCGCGGAGGAATTATCTCAGAGCGCGAAGCTGGCGGTTAACACTCGTCCCTTCCGCCATCTCTAAATTTGCAGGCGGCGTGTTCAACTTCTCAGACTTTTCGATCGGGATTTTAATGGAATCAGAAGGAAATGTTGAATGAATTTATACAGCCAGAGTCACAATAGCCAATCATGAATGGTGGAAGCGATTTACGTGTGCAATCACATTCCCGTATGTTAACTCATTTGTCCGTTCAGTCTCTTGACCACGTGCTGTCCACAGGCCTATATTACTCCCGAGTCGAGTTGTACGGTACTGGTTGACGGCGCACTGTTATAATTACGTAACCGTTTTGCGAAACCAATTGGTTACGTAAAAATTAACATCGTAACCGAACAATAGGTTACGTAAGACAAAATTACCGTAACCGATTTTTCGGTTACGTCAATGAACCAATTTTCGAGGCCTGAATATTACATCTGAAATGGACCTCTCTCACAGAGACGTGTTGCTGGGGAAAGCAGGTACAACGGCTCTGGTTAACCACTTACTTTTAATTGTAAAATCATGCCTGTACGGTTCCAGAAGTAGAGGTACAGTACCCAGTTTCATGGCTGTGCGCGAATCCATTTATCGGACGAAAGACTTGGAAAAAAATATTGCTTTAACTAATGGCTCTCTCGCAGCCTTTCAAACCAAGTGGGGTCCCCTAGCCGATCTACAAGCTACCTAAATACATCATATTGATATAATAAGGAAATATGTGAAATAAATCCTTCATCTCCTGTAATTTTTTACTTAAATTCGATGCGAATGATATATTATCTGAGCTACTTCTGGGATATATAATTGAGCTACAGTTTACTGTTTCTTGTGGGGAGTAAATATCTACCTTTTATATTTGAACGTATATATATATGTGTGTATATATATGTGTATATGTATATGGGTGTGTATATATGTGTGTGAGTGTATGTATGTATATGTGTATATGTATGTGTGTATGTGTATATATATGTGTATATATATTTGTATATGCAAGTATTGCTTATTCGGGATTATTGGATGAAACCCTGTAAGCCCTTGGCCATGTGGGTAATGTAAGGGTTTATGTAAACCATGGCTTAATAACGCAATAAATGCCCAGTGGAAAATCCAGGGCTTACAGAAAAAAAAACCAAAAAAAAAACCATTCAATTTATTACCCGTTTTGCACTTCGCATACGGTAGACCGAGGCTGCCGATGCTTCATTATCAAATCCACACACATCGAGCAGAAGGGGAAAAACACACGTTAGTGTTAATGATTAATTGAATATTAAATTCGCCTGCTGTATCCGTTGAGGGTGGAGTCTCATGAACAGAGCTACAGCTCTTTCATAATCCACTTTATGACCATAGTATATGTTCATGAGCGCCAAAGCGGAAAGACGTGGTGAACCCATTGTTGAGCGAACTGACGCGTCACTACTGAAACGGATGCATGAAACGGATGCATGCTTACGTTTCTGGAGACGGACTTGTGACATTTTTATTTCTTTCTTTTTCCTTTTGTTTTTGTTTTTTCTGTTTTGCTTTTTCTTCTGTTTTTTTTTTTGGCGCGTCCAAGGGGGGTCATTCGCACCTGACGACCCCCCCCAGCGACGCCCCTAGTATGCCAAAGGGGGGTGTCCCTGGTGGGAGTGGGTATATACAAGGACAATCTATGTAGCCATTCCAAAGTGAACTGTTTAGGAGTCCGTGCCCTCACTAGGACTACATGTACTGAAGTTTTATTGTCACACATGTACATCGTGCAAAATTTATTTACATTCGTGCCATTGAATTTTGGCTTTTCCCTTTCTCCCATCTCAGCGCCTGTCCCTCATTTTAAAAATTACTTAAAGTGCTCCATGTTGTTAACAACTACAATACGGATATTAAGCTGATTAAGCTAATGTTCTCAGTCCTTGTTAGCTGTGGAACATCTGGAATGTCCCTTACAGAAATAAAGCCCCATCTGCGCCTAACCCTTGTCCATCTACATGTACTGCACACTAGGAGTATTTCTTCATCTCATCCACCCTGCTGTGCCCTAATTGCGCTCCTCAGGACTGCGCTCTAGAAACTGGAGTATTACATACATGTACACACAAAAAAATGGATTTTTTGACTCCCATGTATTTGTATGCCAAATTTAACCCAGCGAACAAAGGAAAAAAACCTGATTTTTAGTTCCCCTTCTCCCCTCACTGTACAGTAATGCCATACTTGAAAGCCCCCTGAACTGCGCCTTATTTGGTTTGACATTTCCTGATATTCACATTGCGCCCTACTTGCGCCCTGTGGACATTAAGACATTTCCTCCAAACTCCGCTCTATTTGTGCCCGGTGAACAGGCCCTACATTAATTGCTCCCTATTAACTGGAGAATAGCAGGTTATCTGATTAGTGAAAACTGTTACATGACCTTCATCTTATTGGCTGATATTAACAAAAGAAAGGCAGACATATTTGTTTCAGAAAACCATTTTAAATTTGAAGATTTCATGCCCATTTAATTTTAACAGGACTTTGTTGAGTGTTTTCAGTGTTTTGTCTCTTTTTTTCAGACAGTGGATACTGTAAAGGGTTTCAGATGTGTGCAGAAATTTGAAGACAAACAAGAAGAGTGAGCAAAAATGTCAGATAGATTCCTAATGTATCAGTTCTAGAACAGCTGACAGTGTAGTACACATTATTTCCTTATAAATGTAATGAAAACATGAATGAACATTGTAAATGAAGATATATGTACCTGCAAAGTAAAATTAGACTTTATTAGATGATCATGAGGTAGATGCCAATAAGCATCTTTCACCTTATTTTCATCTTCAATTTATGTGTACTGTTTTGTTCTCCAACTGTGCCATAACTGCGCTCTAATTGCACCCCAACTGTGCACCAACAGTAATGTAATTGCGCCCTTTCAGTAAGAAATTCATGCTATTATTCAGAGAGTGCGCCCTAATCGAGCTCACAAATGCGCCCTATTCTCTAATCGAGCAAGGCGCAATAAAAATATTTGGAACGTGCTCTATTTTGCCATATTGAGTCTATGCATGGCAAAGTGTGGGAGAGAGAGAATTAAGATTTAACGTCACATTCAGCAATATTTCAGCTATATAGCGAGAATCAAGTAAAATTCTAAGTATTCAAGTTCATAACTCAGTAAACTAATGCATTAAAAACATGTAAATACATTAAAATTTATACAACAAACCGGAGGGGGGGAGGGAGGGGAGCGCAGATAGGTCGCGAGCCCCAATCATGCTCTATCTGTCTTAATTGACGCGCCTTAAATGTGCCCTATTACTATGAGGGGTAGCTCTCACTTCGAAGCCCTGACAATCGTCAATCTTTTGATGATTTCTTCCCAATAGCAGGCCTGTGGTCATGAAATTAACCTACTTGTAAAATGTGAATCCTGGGAAACACCGTCTCATTCATTTTGGGTCTTTGTATGACGAAAATAATAAGATGCCATATTTTGAAATAAGGGGTTTTAGTAAATGTATATGAACTGTGGGAGCTCCAGGGTTTGCTTTTCAATGGGAATCTGATTTCCATCTAGCACTCGGGCCGCAAATTAATTTGAGGGAATCCAACAGATTCCCATAAATCTTGGCCATCTGTACATAGAAATTCCAGCTTTAGATTCCCATGGATTCCCATATTGTGAGAATCTGTTTGGATTCCTGCAAATTTCGACGAAAAAGAAGGCTCGAGTTCGCACCCTTACTATGACTGAGTAGCTGAAATGCATAAAAAAGAACATTTTCTGCTTCTGCAGTGTTAATTTTTCCTTTATTCCTACGTTCTTCAGCACAAGCTTATGTCACAGCACAGGTCAGTTTGACCAACCAGTGTCCGTGTGTGGCGGTGTTTTGCTCCAGTGAGCTGTTGAGTGTTAACATTCAAATTCATCAGATAGACAAATTTCACTGTGAAACTGAAGCCACTCTTATTTGAAGCATAAATCCCTAATACATGTAGTTTAGTATGTGTTGCAAAATGTAGTTTGCTAAAACACATGTATACTCGAACTTCAGGATTTCATCATTCATGCAGCAGAAAATATTAGCAAAAGATCTCATCAGTCCCATTCACTCCTGGGTTCAACAGCAAATATTGGCCAGGACCCTCACCGAAATAGGGCGCGCGCCCTATTTAGGGCCTGCGCCCCAATTGCGCCTTGTCTACATGTATCTACTGCACCCTAATTGCGCCATATTTCTTTACCCCATCCACCCTGCTGCGCCCTTCAGGAATGCACCCTAGAAGCTACAGATAGGGCGCCCCAACTGTGCCTTTTCTGCGCCCCAACAGCGCCTTATCTGCACCCTAAGACTGCGCCCTATTCTCTAATAGGGCGCATATAAGGCACAATTAAAATATTTGGAACGCGCCCTAATTTCTGCCCTAGTAGGTAGCCATATTGAGTCTGATGGCAAAATTGTGGGTGCAGATAGGGAGCGTGACCCAACTGCGCCCTAGCTGTCTCAATTCATGCGCCCTATTTGCGCCTTAAATGCGCCCTATTTCTGTGAGGGCGCGCCCGCATCACTTTTCAAAAACAATCTGACGGGGAAACCAAGAATCGATTTTCATTAGATGTCATAAGGTGGCCAGAGAGGGGTAATGCACAGGAGATGTCTTGTTTGACCCCTGCTAATCTGGTCCAACATGGCCACCCTAGGACAACTATTACAACCTTCTTATCAGAAAAAAACGTCCTCGCCATTGACAAAAAGAAAGTTGGGGAAAAAATTCATTCTCCTTCCTCGATGTATATAGTCAGTGGATCACAATGTTCAGGTTCATGTATTCAAGAGACAGGTAGAAAATTAATTGTCACCTGGGACAGGTGGAATTATTTTACTATTTCGACCCCAGATGAGTGATGCTAGAGTGATCACTCACTTGAATATCACTCTCCACTGCATTCACAGTTTGAAGCGAGCGATTGAATGCTCTTGTGGAAAAACATTCAGGATAATGTGATGCAGAAAGAGAGGAACTGAGAGAACGGACTGCCCTGCTTATTATTTACGATACATCCATCCACAGTCCGGAGTTTATACAACGTTTGTCAAATCAGTTTACCACGGCACGGGCAAGATTACGGAGGCCCCAGTTTCCAACATCTCCATCTTCCTCCAACCTATGCCCCTCCCCTCTCTCTCTCTCCCCCCTACCCCCCAAACGACATTTCTCTCGGCCCACGGACTAGGCTGCAATTCGCAAACGAGAGATAGACCCCACAAATGTCCAAGACAGTTGCATGGTACCAGGACAGTGGTGGCAGCACTTGTCAAATCAAAAATTATGTGCAGCTGTTCGCCTTCTGCCATACTCACCCAAAATATGAAGTTGAAAACCATGAGAAGGGTTTTGATAAATGTTGCAAACGGCGCAGAGGCCAGTGTAGACTGAACCCTTCCCTTGGTCATTGTCAATTTGCTGTTCTAAATGAACTATAACTGAAAATCTTCACACTAAACAGTTAAACAGACGACACCGCTTTCGATCTTCCCCAGCTAATCGTCTAGCCTCGGTTTCATTTCGAATTTTAAGTTCTCACCAAGGGGTCGTCTCAGATTTCCTGTCGCCGTATAATCGGTGCAGTTTACATTGTCACGTGGCGGTAGCTAAATAATATATAGCCCTCACGAGTATGAGGCTATATATTATTTAGCTACGTGGCGGTACAGCAGTTCTATATGATTTTAGAAATCAAGCTTGCCACTGTTTAATAGTCAATGAAAGAAATCCACAAGAAACATAGTTGAAGTAATGAATCCCACGAACTAACCAAATGTAAGTTCGTCTTACAATTCCAATATCAGTGTTCAATGACAATTCCTAGTCATGCAGAATAGACTACATGACTACGAAGTAGGATGAAGAAGATGACTTGGGCGTCCAAGCGTAATGTTATTGGTCACCTAGATGACTTGGGGTCCAAGCGTAATGGTATAGGTCACTTAAAAGTTAAGTAGGTCAAGTTTTCATCAAAATAAGCTCAGCTCAGAACTTGCTGGTAACTGTCCCCTAATGCACGTTCATGCCAAAATACCAAGGTTATAATGTCAACGGTTCTCCTTAGGATTCGGATGGATTCCCTGACTATTGGACAATTTGCAAATGAGAGCCTACTTCGTAGGAATAGTACACGCAGAAACTACATGAATAGATGATGGTTTGTTTAATTCACATATGATATAGATACTCTAATCACATAATCCACATTCATTTAAAATGTAGAAAATGTTCACGAATCCCAGGGTTCGCTGATCCCTCAAAAAAAAAGAAAAATAATAATAACAGCAATTTACAAGAGAAATTTGCCTTCTATTGACGTTCAATGCCATTGTACGTAGTTATGATTACATAGAAGTATTTGAATATGTAGATTATTCTGGAAGGTAGTCTGGCCCTGCTAATTACTACAACGTCACAAGTCATATATCCTATCTGGGATGGGTAGATGGCGCTACGGTTCTCCATTAGTGTACATCTTGGGTTTGGCCATTGTTTTTAGGTAGATGGCGCTGTAGTTTCTACAGCGTGCCTTCTCAACGAGCTATGGAAAAGGTAATATTATACCTGCCCAACATCTAACCATCTAGGTCATGTATACCTGGGAGCTTGTGTATCCATTTTCAGCTTACTTTCGGCAACTATAAGATGGAATCCCTAGAAATCAACACCACCTGATTTCAGTTCAATTCAATTTTATTGTACCAAAATAACAATATCAAGCGGATAAGAGCCTGACTTTAGCCCACTTGAGCTGGGTACAATATACAAACATTAATACACACATATGAAATCAGCATCAGACAGTCCATGAGGACAATAAGTATAATACGTATAATCATTCCAAACATACATTGTAGGAACCTTGATTTCTTTTTGTTTTAGCAAGCACCGTACTGTAGGGAAAGTAGACACATATAGGAATATAGAATCAGAATCAATTATTTGCACAGATATGCCACAGAGGGCCAAAGTCAATTACACACAGGACAAAAACATAACAGTAGTAGTAACACCTATAGGTCCGTAGATACAGATCGATATGAAATATGAACCTGTCTAGTATGTAATGACAGATACAGTACCAGATCAATCTAATTAAAATTAAATCCTATCTGCTCCCCACTTGGATACTGTCGCTTGTAGGATCTAACAGGCTTGCAGTAACTCGCGTGTTAACCAATCCCGAGAACGCTTCATTGTGCTTTGAAGGGAACATTGATGACAAAGAATTTTTGGTTGGCTCAGCCGAGGTGTCTTTTCATGTTGCCGCGGTCTCGACATTGTGGCACCATAATACGGGGTAAATATATGGACTGATCTTTGGTGTAAACATTGTGGTAAATTCACACAGTGAACCTATCTCCCCTCCCCGACTGCAAATGGATGAATCCAGATGCGACCATGATGTCATAAAGCTATTAAATATCCATGGTATGGGCGCTCAGAACACCAAATTCAATATAAATACGTAAGATCCTATATAGCGACATATACGATTGGGGAGCATTGATAGGATATTAATTTATTAAGATTGAGTACCAGATGTACCGTGTATAGTATATTATAGAGAAACAGATGCTACTCCCCGATAAAGAGCAAATGTATTCTAGAGCTCTGCACGGATGATACCTGCACAACAAGGCTCCAGTCAGTGACCAACCTAGAAGGGTATATTATAAACATAATGAGTATTACTCGTTAGTTAACGTTAGTTGATAATGCAATCAGTATAATTAGAGAGGCACTCCGCTGTATACATGTATACAATGCTAGAGCTTGGACAATAACTGGATTCTTCGACCGCATTAGATACATAAACATAGCATCATTGCTCATAGATTGAATCATCTTCACAAGTCCAGGTAAATCCTAAATCCTCGCAGAGGGTTTACCTGGACATTTTTGGTGATTCGAATGAGTTCTTCAGTCGATGCCTCTATTTTGAATTAGCATGTCGGTATCCCAAGCCTGCGGTTTTTGCTTTGACTTCCGATGTCGATTTCCGCTTGACATCAAAGCAGTATGGCCCGCGATGAAATTGAAACCTGTCACATCTCATACCCCGCAGCGGATTGGCCCAATCAACCAGCTTAGTGCGTTCACTGATTGGGTAGATTCAGGGGAAACCCCTTCATCCATTTATATCCAGAACTCGTATGGGTAACTAACTTACTCGTATGGGTAAATACCCAGGGATACATTCTGTAACTTGGAAAATAAAACCATTCTTCTATCAAGGTGACGCCTACACTCAAGTAAAAAGTGTAGCTCAGATTTTACCATATTACAATGTGTACAACGTCTGTCAATATATCAAACCAGGATTAGACTCTCCATGAGGACTAAGTATATTTGTAATCATTCCAAAAATAGGAACCTTGATTTCTTTGTGTTTCAGCAAGTACTGATGTAACCCCAACATAACCTGCCATTTTGAACCGATGTGTCCTACTTGTTCAGAATTACAGATACAACACCCCTTGTATGATACGAAAGTTTTTCATATCTGTGTATCTTTTGTAAGCTCAGACAATATATGTTTCAGAAGTGATATGAAAAGCCTGTAATTTATCAGATTTCTCGAGTCTGTTCTCCACCGGATGAAGACCGAACAGTATACGGTAAAGTATCGGATATCGCTTCACAATAATGGAGACACACGATCTGCAGGCCATTTTATGGAGAGAGAGAGAGAGACAGAGAGAGAATTGAGCTCTAACGTCGCGTTCAGCAATATTTCAGATAAAAAGCTAGCTCCGGTGTAGCCTTGTTCTATACTACGTGAGAACGTAGAACGGCTACACCTGACCTAATAAAAAGCGACAATCAAACAAAATTCTAAGTATTTCAACAAAAATAAGTCTACAACTCAGCAATCCAGAAGTAATCAACACAACACACCAAAATAAGTACATAAGCGTACATTAAAACTTCTGCGCCAAACCGATGGCGAAGTGTACGCAAATATAATTTAGTGGGCAAATGTAATTGCGATCGAATCCTGCATATAACCGTTTTCAACCCTCAGTTCGTGGATTTCTATTTAAAGAAACCCTCCATTATTCCACCTCTTGGAATTCGTACGAAACCACACATTGTAGCAGCTGGTATTAAGCTTAGTCAAATTTTACCTAACAAGCTCTTACCAATTCCACCATGCAGTTAGCTAAACCCAAAGTAGATATTACACTAACGAAATATAAAAAGGCAATCACGAGCCAGCTCGTGTAACCACAAGAATTTGGTCTGCTGAGAGAAAAAATAGAGATCACATCAGGCTATTTATGCAGATGGTTCAAAGATGGTGATTTCCAAAACTAAAACCTGTCGACTACCAGGGAAAAGTTCGATATTCACTGCAGAAGCAAAAGCTATATTGTCGGCTTTGGAAGGTGTTGGGGCCACTAAAAGGAGAAAAAAAGTCATATTCTCAGATTCACTGTCATGCCTTCAAGCGATTAAAAGTGGAACTTCAACTGATCCTACCATCTTGAATATTCTACAATTTGATCAACAGATTGATATTGTATTTTGTTGGTTGCCTAGTCACGTTGGCATGAAAGGTAATACTGAGGCTGATAGAATGGCTAAGGCAGCCCTAGATAATCCCACATAGCGATTTCGAATCCTCTGTGACTCTATTTTACTTATGCGAGAAAGCGGTTTCAATCTTTATGGGATGCTGTGAATAATAACAAACTTCATGAGTTCAAAAACAAATGTATAGGCTATACTCATCTGAACAGCCAGAAACGTTTCGATTAAGCCAAGATCAGGCGATGTAGAATGGGCCATACACGATTAAAAAAGAGCCAGTCCCAAGGTGTGTTCCATGCCAGGAAGATCTCACAGTGAAACATATTCTTATCGACTATATAGATTTTAAGATTGTAAGAGATTCTTTTTATCAAGCAACTACTTTAGAAGATCTTTTTAGTCGGGTGAAGGAAGACTCTATCTTAGGTTATTTGAGAGAAATCGGTTTGTTGCATAAGTTTTAATGTGTGTATGTTTTAATGTGTTGGATTACCGGTACTAAGATATTAACTTGAACTTGAAGAATTTGGTTTGATCGTCGCAATATAGCTGAAATATTGCTGAACTCGACGTTAAACCTTAATTCTCTCTCTTTGTCCATTATTATGATAAAACCCATATTGGACCATTGTATAATGAAGCAAAGACTAGAATTGATATCCCCCCCTCGGCGATAGTAGTCATCCCCAAAAAGCACATCGCGATGATAAAATCTGATACGGGCAATAATCCATTTGATTTACAGTATAAGGAGAAATAATTGGGCAAAAGAGTTAAATCTCCTGGTCTCCAGGTTTCTAACCTTAAACTTATATAGGATCATCACGACTCAAGTAAGTCTCTTGTATACAAAAGATATCATGTTATAAGATAATGTCAATAAAATCTGAGCCATAGGTTTGTTTTTGTCTTGATTCCACCTCTATTCCAACAACCAATACAGATGGATTGTTGAGCAATTAAATCACTTAGAATAGATTTCATAATCGTAGAGAGCCTGTCTGTTACGGTCTCAGTGGTTCCATCGGGTCGAAGTCGTTAAAGGATGAGAGAACTGAGGTGTCAGTAGACATGACAGAGGTGCGGCCAGCCGGTTCGCGGAATGTCCTATTCTGGCGGGATCTTGACCATCCATCCTTTGTGGCGTCCTGGTTGCCCGAGGAGGTGGGACTGAGCTCCCGGATGATGACCCCCTGCAGATTTCTGGCTAGCATGACTGTCTAGCATGACTTTCCGTTGTATTTCTCTTTCGGAGAGCCATTCTATGCTATAGTAGTGCATCAAGACACAGTTGTAGAAAACTCCTCAAGGATGAGCATGTTTACTAGTTGACTGACTGTTTGTATCCTCCTGCTGAACACTCGGGAGTCACTGTGAGAGAAACCAAGAGAAACAACAAATTTGGTGTCAGAAATATGTCTGTTAGAGCTTTAAGTAGGTTTTTCACTGAGTCTGCTACCACTAGATGCCTGGTCTTTTACATCATTCGTCAGCAGGTGTAGAACTATGGCATCTGCGAATTTTTCATCCAATTTCTGCGAGTTATGCGACAGTGTAGACAATAAGTTTATCACAGCCCACCTGTTGTACAAGTCGATCTGGATCAATGTTGCCTATGAGCCAGAATGTGGGGGTACCGCCACCTTGGTCACCTTGGCCACTGTGACTGAACATCTTCGATTTTGGCCTAGCAGAGTTAGTTACTTTAGCATCATAGCTGTTAGACTGAAATTTGCAACATCATAATGTTTCGGTTGAGAGTTCAGTTGTTTTGCTACTGTTGCGTAGGATCGTGATGGGACTGTTTCTCACTCCTTGTTAGGGCTTGCTGCATTTTCCAGGGATTGGCCCTGTCTGCTAGTTGTGCCTGCTCTTGATTGGATTCCACCAATGACTGGAGTTGGTGTAAAGGTGATACTAATAGCTATAGTTATTTTCAGGGAATTTACCTCATCCTGGGCAGGATTAAGTTCATGTTTCAGCTTGCTATTCTCTTCTGGCAGTTTGCGTTCTACATCGGATTGCTCAGAAAGTCCACAGTCCAGCTGCCTAATATCATTCTCTAAGAGGGCGTTGGCTTCTGCGCTGCATCGTTGAGTTGTCTTAAAAGTCGCAGATCCGCCTCGGTCTTCTCGTTGGCAAGCAATTATTCCTGTTGTAGATGACGAATTTTGGCCTGGTATTGAAGCAACTTGTCCTTGTGACCTTGTTAGGGGTCACTGATACTGCATCCTTTCTGGCCTGGTGTAGTTTTTGCTGGATTTCTTATCTTTCTTTAGTAAGTCTATCTCCTGTTGAGCAGACGTTAGTCTAAGATTATAATTTTTTTGGACTGTGGAATTGAGTGTGGCCATGAATTTATTCTCCAAAACCCAGGAAAGGGTTTGTTGTAGCTGTGTTAGCACTATCACTAAGAGATTCACACTCTTCGCAATCATGCAATCATGTTTGCAAGAATCACAAAGGTTGTTGGAGCCACTCTGGGAGATATCGCTGTCGCTGGATGTAGACGTTTGGGTATCCATGTGAGTCACAGTAGTAGTGCGGGCATGAGATACTCCAGGATGTAGATGGTCAACCTTTTGAGACACACTGAATATCATCTCGGAGGGTTGCACATGTACCCACACAGGTCTCACAGGTAAACATTAACCCCCGTATGAGCCCATGTACTTCAAGATCCTCATGGTACTCATATGAACAGTCACAATCAAAGCGTGGCTGAGGTACATCATTTTTAGATGACGACTCTATAACGAATATTATGGATTAAGAACACTGATCAGCGATACGGATTTGATATTTTGGAACATCATGATGTCTTGCCGGCATCATTGAAAATTGTTGACCGCTTCTCTCTTGCAGGAAACAAGCCTATGTTTATGTATACTTTTGTCTTTTTGAATTTGGTGCTAATACTGTTATATGGAAATGGAATAGGTCTTTGGATTATGGACGCGGATATTCTCTAATGGACGACGGCTGGATTATGAATGACGGACTAGACGCTTGTAATTCCAACTGAACCAAACTTCCAGGGGGCGTACGAGTGCACTACAAGGGAATCCACGAACTACAGTCTGCACACTATATCACGTTTTTATCATCTGGGGATTGACATGCCATGTAGGTGAGGGAGTTGCTAAGAACTGTGGAATTTGTCGGGTTTGAAGTCTGGATGTTTGAGTGAGTCGTGGTGCTAGTTGCTGCTGCTGCTGCTGTTCCAAGATTGGCTAGAAAGTTGGCAGCGTTATTACCTATGCTCTCAAAGTGACCCGGGGTATGTAACCATGTTGTGGTAATCTTGGAATTAAGGTAGAACAGTTTTTGTCGGGCAACCCGTACTATGCCAGCGGTCTGTCGATTTTAATCGCTACACTACACTTGCGTGACCTCTCCATGATCTCTGCACAGCTCTTTGTTTGAATGAAACATTTCTCAAAGAAGCAGATAAAAATAAATTTGAATTATCATTCCTATGCTTTACAAGACCATGGAAAGGCTACAGGCGGATCTTCAATACTTGTTAAAATGGGTGTTTTACATAGTCATATTGATTTAAAGACGGACTTACAAGCTGTAGCAGTTCGTCTTACTTTGAATTCTGTATTCACATTATGCACGGTGTACATACCTTCATCTGGAGGTCTCCATCTTAGTGAACTTCAGAATCTTTACGATCAGCTCCCTAAACCTTGTTCATTGACGGGTGATTTTAACGGCCGTAGTAACTTCGGGGATAACGAAGAGAATTGTACAGGAAAAGTTTTTTATCGAATAATTCTTTGTTTGTTTTTAATGATGGTCCTTATACACATTTTTCTTCAGCGCATTGAACCTATTCAGATTTAGATATCTCACTTTGCAACCTTCTCATACTCGAAAAATTTGCTTGGTCTGTTCATGATGGCCTTTGTGGAAGTGATCACTTTACCACTGCTTTAAAAGCCGTCATTCAGCTGATGACCCCCCCCCCCCCCCCCTCTCTTTAACAAGGTATAATTTTAAGAAGGCAAATTGGCCAGAATTTTAAAAGCTTTGTTCACAAAAACTACAAGCAATCTCTTTCGCTGATATTCCAGATCCTATACAGTTATTCTCAGATATGCTGATTGAAATTGCTAACCAAACCATACCCACATATCCAGGAGTTGCCGTGAATAATAAGAAACTTCATGAGTTAAAAAAAAACTGTAGGCTATACTCATCTGAACAGCCAGAAACGTTTCGATCAAGCCATGATCAGGCGATGTAGAATCGGTCATACACGATTCCCGAACATTTACTAAAAGAAGAGCCAGTCCCATGGTGTATTTCATGCCACGAAGATCTCAGAGTAAAAAAAAATATAAAAAAATATTAATAAAAAAAAAAAAAAAAGATCTCAGAGTGAAACATATTCTTATCGATGGTATAGATTTTAAGATTGTAAAAGATTATTTTTATCGGGCGACTACTTTGGAAGATCTTTTTGGTCGGGTGAAGGAGGACTGTGTGTTAGGTTATTTGAGAGAAATCGGTTTGTTGCATAAGTTTTAATGTGTGTATGTTTTAATGGAGAGAGAGAGAGTCTGTATGGTTACGGCCAGGCTTTGGTACTGGTATAACGATGACATTATGCCATGACGGCGGAGAGTCTTCTCTTGTCCAAAGTCTGTTGAATATTCGTAATAGAATTTCTAGAGAAGATTCGGATAGATGTTTCAGGGCCTGCATCAGAATTGTTAGCTTCCGAGAGAGAAGCATGAAGTTCCTCAATTGTAAACATAGCGTTATAGCCTTCATTGTTACCGGAGAGGAATTTAATTTCATTTTTCTCTTCTCTTTTCTGGAAACTTTGAAATTTAGGTACATAATTATCTGACGAAGAGTTTTTGACAATGTGTTGGATTAGTAAGTTATTAACTTGAATACTTAGAATTTTGTTTGATCGTCGCTATATAGCTGAAATATTGCTGACAAGGAACATTATTTCGCACAAGGAACATTATTCCTATCATCTATACTTTTTTAGGAAATAATCGAGTTATGCACTTAACTCTTTATACGTTTGTAGCTCGATATTGCGCACCCAATCAGTTGAAGTTTGAGGGCTGAAGGTTACTACTGACACTTGGGGAATGGAGTCTGTTTAAATCACCATCAGTTCAGCATCATTATGAATTAAATTGAATTGACAGCCATGACTTGCCTTTTGCGGATTCTTATCAGATGCTAAGCGTAATGATGAATATACTTGCCACAACCAACGTTGAATGCACCAAAATTTCCATTTTAATTCGTTTTGGAATATAAAAGCGCGCACAAATAATCAAGATAAATTGAATATTTCAGAGACGAGATGTCCTTCAATAAAGGTACTCTTTTATTATTCAGGGCATTTATCTAAACCTCGTTGGTGCAAAATCATCATAATCCATGTTTCACATCAAAACTCATCTTGGGCCCAGTTTATCTCGATATGTGATCCAAGGGTTTTCTTCTACAGACAAGAAACCCAATTCAGCTTCAAGAAACTCATTAGAAATTAGAAAGCTACTTCGTATCGAAGGCAGACAATCGCACTGAACACTTACTGTCATCCAAATTGATTAGCAATGCGGTGAATATTTACTTGCAAGTGTGCATTTTGAATAAGGTGATTTCTCGTGGTTTCGTAATTGATTGATAAAGATCCAGTATAATGAATACTTAAACAAGCTAAAAAAATCAACATGAAATAGTTACAGTAAAATTGATGAAGCCGGAGGTGTACAGTGAGATCTGGAATTACCCGCAATCACAGGAATTTATTTTTCTGACGATGGCAATGATATTAAAACTACCTGAAGATATTGTAGCACTTATTCTGTAGCTATTACAATTCTAATTCATACTTATTTGACACAAAAGCGCTACACAATCGGGATCGTATTTTCAGTTGAAACTCATTCGTAGCAACGAATGAATAGCTGAATTACAATTACTAAATCTGTCAATAAGCGATATACGATATAATAGATACAGACTTAACTATTCATTAAGATATGCTGATCCTAATACCTATGCCCTGCCCACCCATTCTTTTTGGCACAGTGTAGTTTGTTCATCTTGTGATACAAAACCAATCTCAGTTACATATGATAGAAATATGAAAACAATATGCACTAACACACAACACAGTCCAGACTGAGAAAGAAATTGCTATATAATCAAACATACCCACTTTGCCAGCTGCGTGTACGTTTTCGACTTGATATTTAAGTATATGGTCCCCAGACGAGGCCATAGATTTGGAAAACGACGACCTATCCCGCTAATATTTTACTTTCCTTTCAACTGTTGAGTAATAAATGATGCAGATTAGACAGCCCAGATCATCATTAAGAAATGTGTGGCGGGCCATATACGCATAACCCCCCTTTCAAGACGAAGTAGTTCAACTGAAATTTTTGAATTCAACCCCCAGTTATTCATATCGATGAAAGGCAAAAACAAATATACTAACTAAAATACTGCTTAGTACCATTGAGCAATATATTACGATGTTTAGACTTACTCGGATCAGTAATAAGGATATAGCAACACACTTACACGTACCCTCATTCAGGGAAGGAGTTCTTTTTTTGCAAGTTGACATTTGGATACGCCCCCTCCCCCCAATTTTATCATGCTGGGTTGATATTAAAAAAACGAATCGTGGTTGTATATGGCAACTACTGAATAGAATACAAAGAATTTCAGACACATATGACAATTATTAAAAAAGATATAACAGTTAACCATTCACACATAACCCTTTTTTCAAGAGGAAATATATTTTCTGTTCGAATTGCATTTGAATACCAACCCCAATTAAACCTACGGTTACCATATTTTTCACACGAGAGCAATTTCTTCAGTTGAACTTTGGATAAGGTCCCCATGTGAAGACATACAGTTGGGATACAGGAACAAATCTTGATAATATATAACTGCTATTTTAAATGAGTAAGATAGGGTACAGTTGAGGCAGATTCGACCAATAACAAAAAGCCCCTTTTCCAGCAAACTAAAAAAATGGATGTATGTAGTTGGGCATATCGTTCGCCATGGAAAAAGTCTGCACCACTTTGAAACTCTACATCCACCCTGGGTGATACCCCGAATAGCCATAGAAAGTCATGGTACAGATGGAAATTATCTTACCCGATCCTGGTTCCAAGACTATATTTATTGTTAACTGGTTTTCCGAGCAGGGAAAAAGCACCAGCACCATGTTCACCCTGGTCATTACAATGTACTATGTTTGCCTGGCTGGTGTTATGGACTGTTTTTTTTTTATTATAATCATTTCTACTGATTTGCCTTCTCCTCGTCGGTCAACTTTGTACTATAATGTTCAGTATTTTGTATATAATATATATGTATGTTGCAGTAGCTCCCGCCAACTACCACCTTATCTTCGTTCTCCAGCAGTGGCACTTTGGGACGACGAAATAATACTTTTCTAATACTAAACAGAAGCCCATTACGCATATGTAGGCTACCTGAATTAGCCAATAAACAAACCAGAATACTCCGAGTTCATGTAGGGAAATAACTAAATTTATTCATAGAAACAGTAGGTTAACAGATGCTGTGTTATCCAGCTAAAGATTATTCAAACCTTAGCTAAGTGCAATTAAACACAACTAAACGGATATAAAACGTATCTAAACGCATCTAAACGCATCTAAACGGTGACCAACCAGTCTATCTGTTCTGACCAGGTGGCGATTTACATGACTACAAAATAAAATGTAAACAAAAGAGACATGAGCAAATCTGTACAAAACAGAACCATGCATCAGATTAAATCATCCGCGTCATACACGTTATGCATTTGGCATACACAAAATATCAATGTACCGCTTTAATTTAATTTCTCCTTTACCATGTTTACCAGAATATCATGAGTTTCCATGTAATACTATTAGCTTCTCTCAGACATCCACAACTTCCTTTAAAGTCACAGACTTGCACTTAACAAAAGTACATTGTGTCAATTAATATCTCATTGATAGACCCTAAATACCATAGTGTTATTCACTACTTATGTGAGAGACTAAATAGCTCATTAACTTAAACTCAAACATACTCGCATTACCACTATGCACATATTTATATAGCATAGCTAAACTGTATAGACTTGCTACCAGTATGATGTCATTATGATGTATACATGATGAATAACCAACCTGGACAGAACCAATAGGCCTGGAACATCATGACTCCCACAATCCCATTATTTGCCATTCTTATTGTCTGGTGTGACAATGGACTGTGGCAATCGGTTAACCTATAAAATTAACAACATAATAAATGTCTCTATCTAACTATATGAAAGAACAGTTGGAATATTCACTGAAATCTACTGTAGTTAAACATCTGAATTGCTTAAACATGTTAAATAATTTGACTCCATTACCTGTGGCGATATAGCTCAAAGATGTAAACATGTTTTATCAAGACTGGACTGGGTCACATTGACATTATCAGGTCATCCAGACTGGCCACTGTTACGTATATGAACCAGTCTGTTGGAATATATGTCACAATCTTCTCAGTACCATATTTCTATCTTAAGGGAGTTAGCAGAGGCAATAATTCTCTAGACTAGATTTCTCAACGTGGATCTGAACCGTACAAGATACAAGATACAATTTAATCAAATAGCTTGAAGTATCAGCATAACAGATCACTGAGCCAAAAATGCTTCATGACTCCCTGGTCAAATATACAGGTATGCACTGGCATTGTCCAGTGACGTTCCCCAAATGTAACTGAACTCCTCAAATTACCCATACAGAACATATATCAATTCCTTAAAATATATTAGCAATAATAGGGAATTGA
Source organism: Hanleya hanleyi (assembly GCA_036873755.1). Lineage (NCBI taxonomy): Eukaryota > Metazoa > Mollusca > Polyplacophora > Lepidopleurida > Hanleyidae > Hanleya > Hanleya hanleyi. Next base: position 58,643 of record JAVTVY010035521.1, on the reverse strand, counting down.
CGAGAAACAAATCTACTTACATAATTCAGCCTGCATTCTTCACTAATCACAATCTGCCAACACAGCTTCTACAGTTTCTCGCGAACCAGGGCATCACAGTGAAGTTTAAATTACATATCATCAGAAGTCCATATTTGATGGACTTCTGATATGATCATGTACTCAGTACGAGTATACACGAACACATCTTGCCAGCTTGGCAATTGTCCTGTTCCCTCTCTGAAAGACTGGGCGCATCTGATCCTAAATACCAGAGGCCAGGGTTTTCTATCTCTAAAGTTTATCCATGGCAACTATAATATTCCAGTTTATTGTTGGGGTATGTAGGAAGGTTATAATCAGAGATTAGAATTCGGAACATAGTCTCAGTGTTTATCTGAAACTCAAGATTGCTCAGGAAGTTTCAAACAAGTGGCCTAATCTCAAGTCTGTTCCAAAGCCAAACCACAGGCTTGTTCTCCAGGCATGAAGTTTTCTTATCACAGATAACTTCAGCGAACCTCAGAGACAATCACCAAATACAGGGCACAAGGTCATAATAAGGGACTAGAAATTGAATAATAGGACCACATGTAATATCCTCTGAACATTATCATCTCACCAGTAAATTAATCTCCCATTTTATCACAGCCTTCCAACCCAGAAATACACAACAATATTCTGGAGTTGCCAAGGTCACTTTGAGATAATTTAAAGCTTTTAGTACACAAATAGGCCAGTCTGGTATTAGCGGAAAAGATCTAATCCAGTAATTAAATACCAGGCTGCCTTCAAATTATACAATGCAAGTCCGAAACCCCAGCAACTGCCTTCCATTGACCGATTACAGGGTGGCTAACTGTGGTCATGCTGACCCTAGCGGGCACATCTCCACAGATATGTAAAAGTTCTCCCATTCATTAGATAACCCTTATGATAAATTGTTATATAGGAAACTCACAAGAAACATGAACCCATATAGAATCATACTCAGGATGGAAAACCCCTAGCTACATATACAGTACCCACAATAGAAAATGAATTACATACATGTACATGTAAGAATATTAAAGAAAATAAAATGATCTACTCTAAATTGTAACATAATTAGAGCAGGTCACACTCGCCTCCACTTTTGTTTACTCTGCCCTCAGAAAAACTAAACACCATATTCCTATTCCCACCCCTGCACGAAATAATCAGACAGCAGGTCTTGGAAAGAGCTGAACACCAGAAAAACTGAGTTCCAGAAAACCCCCTGCATATTAAATCAGTGGATGGCAAAGATCAACATTGTCCATTGGGATATCCATTATCTCCAGATAAGCAATCCATTCCCACAGCCTAGAAACGATAAAACACCATGGTCAACAAAATCTCCAAGGCCAAGGAAGGCAACCATCAGATGCTGGCAGCATGGTCAATGCCCCAACCGAATGCACATGTCAGTCTCAACCCCCTGGTACTGGTCATTCAAACCAAATTCTGGAAACCCTATCACTCACATTACGCGACAGCAAATAATCTCCATCCCCAGGTCCTTGATAAGGAACACACTGAGGTAACTTGTGAACGCGATGTGTGAGTAAACCAATATATGAGTCACCTCAAGGTGTATCCACTACATATATCTGCCTAAACCCGACAACCATCAACATCAAAGCTAGATGTTATGGCAGTAAAATAGTTCTCCAAAATATTCCTACTCTCAGGCCAATTAATCTCTTCATTAATCCCATAGTTGCCCTCTATAACCCAGTCTGGGTGTATTGAGTAAGCAACCTGTTTACTTGCCTGAGAAAGATACCAGATAACATACTGACCACAAGTGCACACTAGCATTATCTGACAATATACATAGAAACATGTCCTTGTACTGACCATTCCTACCTATCCCTGTTCACAATTATGTAACTTGTCAACCTACCCATGTTACAATCACCGTTTTAAGTTGACGTCTTCGGCAACTTTCATAAAAACAAATGCCAATAACACCTAAACCAAATGACACGGAGTATCATTCTTGGTTCCTTGAATCTAACAGAAAAAATACTTTGGTAAAAAAGGGTAATCCATGTTGTCTCACCACTGCTCTGAACAATGCAACACAGTCATAATGATTCTGATTCAAATTTATTCCTCCAAGTCCCATGACTATGAGGACAATAACATACAAAAAAACTCTACCAAAGTCAAAAGACAAACTACTACAAATCAGTGTACACGAACAACACTGCATCTTTTCAATGACTTGATGGTTCCTTACAGACAATCTAACTGATGTTCTCGTCTGATTTTCATAACATATGACTTCCTGTAAAAAGTAACCATACTCGGCAAAACTAAAATGAACAACTCGTTAAAATGCCCCTTTAATGTCCATGCACTTATGTGCATGAACCCAGTTAGCAGGCACACGCCCTTCTTCAAGGTCAGCGAAACGGTCGGATACAACAAATGAGGAGCCCTATCTTCAACCCAACGCAACAGCATATAATCCCCAGTTCCCATTGATGGGATATCTCTGAGCAGTAAACTTGATGCGCACTGTAAGACTTATTCCTACTCATCCCTTTACAGTCAAACCCCTAAATACCAGGCCCAGGGGACTATACCACCTCTATCATCCTAGTGAGATGCAAATAGAGTAGGTGGCCTGTATCTGACTTAAAGAGATAGATAGGCACTCAACATTGACCGTCACTCAACTTATGCAATTGTTCCTGCATCATCCCGAGTAGAGCACATAACTTCTTCATCATGCTCTCATATGCCATACACTTTGCCTAGTTATAAACTGAAAGGAAGACAAATCCTGACAACAAAGGGTATCTTTAAACCAGTTTCTGCATTTAGTGAAAAGAAATGCAAGAAACACAAAACAAAAGTAACATCCTACTTATCTCATTATCCATCACAAAATGGAGGTATTTCTAACTTTACCACTACTATAGCGCCTCAATGCCATACAAACAAAATCAAATATCAAAAGGGATAATAAAACATGTTACTAGATAGCCAATTGACAGAAAAGGCATAAAACTAAGCCTGTAACCATTCATGCACAGTGCATTATCCACATCTCCAATTCACAGTTTCTAGATTTGATTTTCCATGGCTATACAGTGCACACAGTCCAACTACAGTCCGAATCTGTTTCTTGGAATGTATTCCAAGACCACGAACAGTCTCTGATTGTTACAGTCACCACAACCATCATCCATGCACTGCGTCTCCTTGATGACGGTTGGCGATCACCTCTAACCTGGCGTACAGCGAGCATCCACAAGTCTGAGTCTTTCGCTGCAGGTCTCCCGCCAGCATTTTCGTCAAATCTCAGAGGTGATCTGTGGCGACTGGGCGTAGACATGGTTGGTCACCGTTAATACCGTTAAATATCCCTACACTTATCACTCTGATAGTATTCAATCCCACTTCTGACACCAAAATGTAGGCTACCTGAATTAGCCAATAAACAAACCAGAATACTCCGAGTTCATGTAGGGAAATAACTAAATTTATTCATAGAAACAGTAGGTTAACAGATGCTGTGTTATCCAGCTAAAGATTATTCAAACCTTAGCTAAGTGCAATTAAACACAACTAAACGGATATAAAACGTATCTAAACGCATCTAAACGCATCTAAACGGTGACCAACCAGTCTATCTGTTCTGACCAGGTGGCGATTTACATGACTACAAAATAAAATGTAAACAAAAGAGACATGAGCAAATCTGTACAAAACAGAACCATGCATCAGATTAAATCATCCGCGTCATACACGTTATGCATTTGGCATACACAAAATATCAATGTACCGCTTTAATTTAATTTCTCCTTTACCATGTTTACCAGAATATCATGAGTTTCCATGTAATACTATTAGCTTCTCTCAGACATCCACAACTTCCTTTAAAGTCACAGACTTGCACTTAACAAAAGTACATTGTGTCAATTAAGATCTCATTAATAGACCCTAAATACCATAGTGTTATTCACTACTTATGTGAGAGACTAAATAGCTCATTAACTTAAACTCAAACATACTCGCATTACCACTATGCACATATTTATATAGCATAGCTAAACTGTATAGACTTGCTACCAGTATGATGTCATTATGATGTATACATGATGAATAACCAACCTGGACAGAACCAATAGGCCTGGAACATCATGACTCCCACAATCCCATTATTTGCCATTCTTATTGTCTGGTGTGACAATGGACTGTGGCAATCGGTTAACCTATAAAATTAACAACATAATAAATGTCTCTATCTAACTATATGAAAGAACAGTTGGAATATTCACTGAAATCTACTGTAGTTAAACATCTGAATTGCTTAAACATGTTAAATAATTTGACTCCATTACCTGTGGCGATATAGCTCAAAGATGTAAACATGTTTTATCAAGACTGGACTGGGTCACATTGACATTATCAGGTCATCCAGACTGGCCACTGTTACGTATATGAACCAGTCTGTTGGAATATATGTCACAATCTTCTCAGTACCATATTTCTATCTTAAGGGAGTTAGCAGAGGCAATAATTCTCTAGACTAGATTTCTCAACGTGGATCTGAACCGTACAAGATACATATATCATATCATCAAGCAAAACAATTTAATCAAATAGCTTGAAGTATCAGCATAACAGATCACTGAGCCAAAAATGCTTCATGACTCCCTGGTCAAATATACAGGTATGCACTGGCATTGTCCAGTGACGTTCCCCAAATGTAACTGAACTCCTCAAATTACCCATACAGAACATATATCAATTCCTTAAAATATATTAGCAATAATAGGGAATTGACGAGAAACAAATCTACTTACATAATTCAGCCTGCATTCTTCACTAATCACAATCTGCCAACACAGCTTCTACAGTTTCTCGCGAACCAGGGCATCACAGTGAAGTTTAAATTACATATCATCAGAAGTCCATATTTGATGGACTTCTGATATGATCATGTACTCAGTACGAGTATACACGAACACATCTTGCCAGCTTGGCAATTGTCCTGTTCCCTCTCTGAAAGACTGGGCGCATCTGATCCTAAATACCAGAGGCCAGGGTTTTCTATCTCTAAAGTTTATCCATGGCAACTATAATATTCCAGTTTATTGTTGGGGTATGTAGGAAGGTTATAATCAGAGATTAGAATTCGGAACATAGTCTCAGTGTTTATCTGAAACTCAAGATTGCTCAGGAAGTTTCAAACAAGTGGCCTAATCTCAAGTCTGTTCCAAAGCCAAACCACAGGCTTGTTCTCCAGGCATGAAGTTTTCTTATCACAGATAACTTCAGCGAACCTCAGAGACAATCACCAAATACAGGGCACAAGGTCATAATAAGGGACTAGAAATTGAATAATAGGACCACATGTAATATCCTCTGAACATTATCATCTCACCAGTAAATTAATCTCCCATTTTATCACAGCCTTCCAACCCAGAAATACACAACAATATTCTGGAGTTGCCAAGGTCACTTTGAGATAATTTAAAGCTTTTAGTACACAAATAGGCCAGTCTGGTATTAGCGGAAAAGATCTAATCCAGTAATTAAATACCAGGCTGCCTTCAAATTATACAATGCAAGTCCGAAACCCCAGCAACTGCCTTCCATTGACCGATTACAGGGTGGCTAACTGTGGTCATGCTGACCCTAGCGGGCACATCTCCACAGATATGTAAAAGTTCTCCCATTCATTAGATAACCCTTATGATAAATTGTTATATAGGAAACTCACAAGAAACATGAACCCATATAGAATCATACTCAGGATGGAAAACCCCTAGCTACATATACAGTACCCACAATAGAAAATGAATTACATACATGTACATGTAAGAATATTAAAGAAAATAAAATGATCTACTCTAAATTGTAACATAATTAGAGCAGGTCACACTCGCCTCTACTTTTGTTTACTCTGCCCTCAGAAAAACTAAACACCATATTCCTATTCCCACCCCTGCACGAAATAATCAGACAGCAGGTCTTGGAAAGAGCTGAACACCAGAAAAACTGAGTTCCAGAAAACCCCCTGCATATTAAATCAGTGGATGGCAAAGATCAACATTGTCCATTGGGATATCCATTATCTCCAGATAAGCAATCCATTCCCACAGCCTAGAAACGATAAAACACCATGGTCAACAAAATCTCCAAGGCCAAGGAAGGCAACCATCAGATGCTGGCAGCATGGTCAATGCCCCAACCGAATGCACATGTCAGTCTCAACCCCCTGGTACTGGTCATTCAAACCAAATTCTGGAAACCCTATCACTCACATTACGCGACAGCAAATAATCTCCATCCCCAGGTCCTTGATAAGGAACACACTGAGGTAACTTGTGAACGCGATGTGTGAGTAAACCAATATATGAGTCACCTCAAGGTGTATCCACTACATATATCTGCCTAAACCCGACAACCATCAACATCAAAGCTAGATGTTATGGCAGTAAAATAGTTCTCCAAAATATTCCTACTCTCAGGCCAATTAATCTCTTCATTAATCCCATAGTTGCCCTCTATAACCCAGTCTGGGTGTATTGAGTAAGCAACCTGTTTACTTGCCTGAGAAAGATACCAGATAACATACTGACCACAAGTGCACACTAGCATTATCTGACAATATACATAGAAACATGTCCTTGTACTGACCATTCCTACCTATCCCTGTTCACAATTATGTAACTTGTCAACCTACCCATGTTACAATCACCGTTTTAAGTTGACGTCTTCGGCAACTTTCATAAAAACAAATGCCAATAACACCTAAACCAAATGACACGGAGTATCATTCTTGGTTCCTTGAATCTAACAGAAAAAATACTTTGGTAAAAAAGGGTAATCCATGTTGTCTCACCACTGCTCTGAACAATGCAACACAGTCATAATGATTCTGATTCAAATTTATTCCTCCAAGTCCCATGACTATGAGGACAATAACATACAAAAAAACTCTACCAAAGTCAAAAGACAAACTACTACAAATCAGTGTACACGAACAACACTGCATCTTTTCAATGACTTGATGGTTCCTTACAGACAATCTAACTGATGTTCTCGTCTGATTTTCATAACATATGACTTCCTGTAAAAAGTAACCATACTCGGCAAAACTAAAATGAACAACTCTTTAAAATGCCCCTTTAATGTCCATGCACTTATGTGCATGAACCCAGTTAGCAGGCACACGCCCTTCTTCAAGGTCAGCGAAACGGTCGGATACAACAAATGAGGAGCCCTATCTTCAACCCAACGCAACAGCATATAATCCCCAGTTCCCATTGATGGGATATCTCTGAGCAGTAAACTTGATGCGCACTGTAAGACTTATTCCTACTCATCCCTTTACAGTCAAACCCCTAAATACCAGGCCCAGGCGACTATACCACCTCTATCATCCTAGTGAGATGCAAATAGAGTAGGTGGCCTGTATCTGACTTAAAGAGATAGATAGGCACTCAACATTGACCGTCACTCAACTTATGCAATTGTTCCTGCATCATCCCGAGTAGAGCACATAACTTCTTCATCATGCTCTCATATGCCATACACTTTGCCTAGTTATAAACTGAAAGGAAGACAAATCCTGACAACAAAGGGTATCTTTAAACCAGTTTCTGCATTTAGTGAAAAGAAATGCAAGAAACACAAAACAAAAGTAACATCCTACTTATCTCATTATCCATCACAAAATGGAGGTATTTCTAACTTTACCACTACTATAGCGCCTCAATGCCATACAAACAAAATCAAATATCAAAAGGGATAATAAAACATGTTACTAGATAGCCAATTGACAGAAAAGGCATAAAACTAAGCCTGTAACCATTCATGCACAGTGCATTATCCACATCTCCAATTCACAGTTTCTAGATTTGATTTTCCATGGCTATACAGTGCACACAGTCCAACTACAGTCCGAATCTGTTTCTTGGAATGTATTCCAAGACCACGAACAGTCTCTGATTGTTACAGTCACCATCATCCATGCACTGCGTCTCCTTGATGACGGTTGGCGATCACCTCTAACCTGGCGTACAGCGAGCATCCACAAGTCTGAGTCTTTCGCTGCAGGTCTCCCGCCAGCATTTTCGTCAAATCTCAGAGGTGATCTGTGGCGACTGGGCGTAGACATGGTTGGTCACCGTTAATACCGTTAAATATCCCTACACTTATCACTCTGATAGTATTCAATCCCACTTCTGACACCAAATGTAGGCTACCTGAATTAGCCAATAAACAAACCAGAATACTCCGAGTTCATGTAGGGAAATAACTAAATTTATTCATAGAAACAGTAGGTTAACAGATGCTGTGTTATCCAGCTAAAGATTATTCAAACCTTAGCTAAGTGCAATTAAACACAACTAAACGGATATAAAACGTATCTAAACGCATCTAAACGCATCTAAACGGTGACCAACCAGTCTATCTGTTCTGACCAGGTGGCGATTTACATGACTACAAAATAAAATGTAAACAAAAGAGACATGAGCAAATCTGTACAAAACAGAACCATGCATCAGATTAAATCATCCGCGTCATACACGTTATGCATTTGGCATACACAAAATATCAATGTACCGCTTTAATTTAATTTCTCCTTTACCATGTTTACCAGAATATCATGAGTTTCCATGTAATACTATTAGCTTCTCTCAGACATCCACAACTTCCTTTAAAGTCACAGACTTGCACTTAACAAAAGTACATTGTGTCAATTAAGATCTCATTAATAGACCCTAAATACCATAGTGTTATTCACTACTTATGTGAGAGACTAAATAGCTCATTAACTTAAACTCAAACATACTCGCATTACCACTATGCACATATTTATATAGCATAGCTAAACTGTATAGACTTGCTACCAGTATGATGTCATTATGATGTATACATGATGAATAACCAACCTGGACAGAACCAATAGGCCTGGAACATCATGACTCCCACAATCCCATTATTTGCCATTCTTATTGTCTGGTGTGACAATGGACTGTGGCAATCGGTTAACCTATAAAATTAACAACATAATAAATGTCTCTATCTAACTATATGAAAGAACAGTTGGAATATTCACTAAAATCTACTGTAGTTAAACATCTGAATTGCTTAAACATGTTAAATAATTTGACTCCATTACCTGTGGCGATATAGCTCAAAGATGTAAACATGTTTTATCAAGACTGGACTGGGTCACATTGACATTATCAGGTCATCCAGACTGGCCACTGTTACGTATATGAACCAGTCTGTTGGAATATATGTCACAATCTTCTCAGTACCATATTTCTATCTTAAGGGAGTTAGCAGAGGCAATAATTCTCTAGACTAGATTTCTCAACGTGAATCTGAACCGTACAAGATACATATATCATCATACATGTATAAAAGCAAAACAATTTAATCAAATAGCTTGAAGTATCAGCATAACAGATCACTGAGCCAAAAATGCTTCATGACTCCCTGGTCAAATATACAGGTATGCACTGGCATTGTCCAGTGACGTTCCCCAAATGTAACTGAACTCCTCAAATTACCCATACAGAACATATATCAATTCCTTAAAATATATTAGCAATAATAGGGAATTGACGAGAAACAAATCTACTTACATAATTCAGCCTGCATTCTTCACTAATCACAATCTGCCAACACAGCTTCTACAGTTTCTCGCGAACCAGGGCATCACAGTGAAGTTTAAATTACATATCATCAGAAGTCCATATTTGATGGGCTTCTGATATGATCATGTACTCAGTACGAGTATACACGAACACATCTTGCCAGCTTGGCAATTGTCCTGTTCCCTCTCTGAAAGACTGGGCGCATCTGATCCTAAATACCAGAGGCCAGGGTTTTCTATCTCTAAAGTTTATCCATGGCAACTATAATATTCCAGTTTATTGTTGGGGTATGTAGGAAGGTTATAATCAGAGATTAGAATTCGGAACATAGTCTCAGTGTTTATCTGAAACTCAAGATTGCTCAGGAAGTTTCAAACAAGTGGCCTAATCTCAAGTCTGTTCCAAAGCCAAACCACAGGCTTGTTCTCCAGGCATGAAGTTTTCTTATCACAGATAACTTCAGCGAACCTCAGAGACAATCACCAAATACAGGGCACAAGGTCATAATAAGGGACTAGAAATTGAATAATAGGACCACATGTAATATCCTCTGAACATTATCATCTCACCAGTAAATTAATCTCCCATTTTATCACAGCCTTCCAACCCAGAAATACACAACAATATTCTGGAGTTGCCAAGGTCACTTTGAGATAATTTAAAGCTTTTAATACACAAATAGGCCAGTCTGGTATTAGCGGAAAAGATCTAATCCAGTAATTAAATACCAGGCTGCCTTCAAATTATACAAGTCCGAAACCCCAGCAACTGCCTTCCATTGACCGATTACAGGGTGGCTAACTGTGGTCATGCTGACCCTAGCGGGCACATCTTCACAGATGTGTAAAAGTTCTCCCATTCATTAGATAACCCTTATGATAAATTGTTATATAGGAAACTCACAAGAAACATGAACCCATATAGAATCATACTCAGGATGGAAAACCCCTAGCTACATATACAGTACCCACAATAGAAAATGAATTACATACATGTACATGTAAGAATATTAAAGAAAATAAAATGATCTACTCTAAATTGTAACATAATTAGAGCAGGTCACACATATGATCCATCGTATCCGTGTGACGCAGACACTGTAATCCACACCCACTTATTTAACAATATACTCCCTGCATACTCATTAACACAACCATATACTCTCAGTTTCCCATAACTGCAGAAGTATCACCTGACATTTCCTTCCGTCAACCCCCCACCCCTCCCATTCTCAATATTAATGCTCTCCCCCGAGAACGTTAAGTGTTATGCGTCATTCTGCACGGAACCATTCGAATTTTACGCCGTCCTGTGCGTGATAAGTTCACAAGTTCAGGCTGTTTCTTTTGTCAGATGTTTCGACCACGTACTACAGATTTTTCTTATCTTTATTTGGCCTGGTATTTAATAAGGCCGCATTTGTAAAGAGCATGATTATTGCATGGGTTTTCTATATACGTTTACACGTATTACATTTGTGCACACTCATACACTGGGGTAGAACTGGAACTACCTCTACGCATTCACAATATAGGAACATGTACACGTGGATTAAATTATTTGGTATGCCATCAAGCGTGGAATGGCCATTCAACAATTACGCTTATGGATATAATATTATAAATAGCCCGGGTACAGAATGTGTAGTAGCTTAAACATTGTGGACGGAGGGGTGCCTGTATTAACCTGCATGGACCTCTGAACTAGCTAGAGTGTTGGACAAATTGATAGCATTGTGCTATATGAGAGACCATGTTCTAGATTATAGAACTGCTAGTTCCTGAGTTGTTGGCACAATACCATGGATGAGCCACCAGAAAAAGGCGCAGACAAAGGATGGGCCTGGGTTGTAGCAATTGGTAAGTATGGTGACCTGTTTTAATATTGCACATATACATAGCTTGTTGAGATATTCATGCAGAGAAAAAATCGTTCCGATCTGTTAACAAGTAAAATGTAACCGAATAGAAATTCGAAGTGATACTTTCATGTTGAGGTCACACGGGATCACCCTGTCACACGAAGTCATCCCTTGGTCATAGTGCCTCTGCCAGAAGTAATGACCCAATCAGTATAAGTCAAATTTTTATATCATTGTATTCGATCCGCTGAACGTATGCGTAACAGTAAGTTTCAAACCGAGCATATCTTAGTAAATATACCCCAACATTCTCACTGTTTGAGGCGAAGTCCCGATATCCTGCAAAACCGTTGATTTTCATGCCCCAGGCACTCACAATCTGGGCCGCTTTGAGCGGTATTTGGTACGGTTCTCCTAATAAGTGAATACGTTTTCTAACACGTCAAGATTTATTTGGTTCTTTTGAAAACCATCACTCTCACTCAAACTCATCACTCAAACATAATGAATGCCCATCTCGTATGTTCCTTGTAAACAGTGTGGCAGAGGGTTCAGTACGTGATACTTCTCAAACAAACTATAAAGTCGAGCATATGTCTGGTGGTGGTCGGTATCGAAATACACCTTTCCGTTCCACATAAATTGCAGTAGAGGAAGACGGGGAAAATGAAGTCAGTGCACTTAGCTTTTTAACCAATACCGACTGATAGTAATAATACGTCAGGATAGTTATGTGGCTCGGGAAAAGTAACCAAAAGGCTTAACGCCCACAAGGGACCGGTAACATAACATGTGTATACTGTAAGATATTTGAGTCTATGTGCACACTGTAAAATATGCGAGTCTATGTGCATACTTTAGAATATGAACCTATCTGTTGTCAGCGAACTCACAGTTTTGGTCGAAATGTCGTGATACCTGAGAAATGAAACATAAAAAAGGTCTCATTTTGGTAGGCAATTAAAAACTTAGTTATTCTAGGTATGGATTCGGGGAAAGCACAGGGTCATGGTTACTATAATAGAGAACTTCATGATGTGCAATCTATTCCATACTGCGCACGACGCCCTCACATTATAACGCGCTAATACAAATTTTCGGGGTTTCGTGTCCCAAGTTTGACTTCATTTCAATCCTCCTTTTTGCAATATGCTCTCTGCCAGCATCACTACTTTTAAACACTACAGGACCTAAGTTACTCCTAATCTGCGACCTCCTTGGAGGAGAAATCGATAGGATTAGTTATGGAGAGGTCCTTTCTCTCCATACACATTCGGAACATGTTGCAACCTTAACAAAACATTCCCAACAATCAGACCTACATGTATTACACCTATTTCTGTGCCTGAAAAGCCCATCTGCATTATCATGCAGAGCACATTTCGTCAAAAATCATAGGACGAAAATCCTCTTAACTTCCATTCCGTACTCGTAACTAAAATTTCTTAACCATACCAGTGAAGCGTGATCTGTAAGCACTGTGAAATTCCGACTCAATTTGTTTTACAAAGTTGTAACAGTAATTTCAACTAGAGGTTCCGCTTTGACCCTTGAGTTGCCGCTCCGGCATGAAGCCTATGCTGGTTGTTTTTTTAGGCAAAAACATACGTCTCCCCCAACCTCCCACCTTGCCTTGAGTGGGCACATAATTTAAGGGAAAGTGCTATAAAATGAATGTAGCAATAAGTATCCTAAACAAAGCTGCGCATCTAAAAATATTAATTACAAAGAGGCGATTTTCATTGTTGCAGTAACCCAGTGAGGAGTCGGGATTTATATAACAATGAGTGGATTGCCGACATCTACAGCGTCCAACCAATGTGAAATACATGTAATTGTGAAGCATCAACTATTTCGAAATTGATCACATTATAGGAAAGATGCAAAACATACAAGAGCCACACCTGTAGTATACATGCTGTACCGTAATAGAAGTTTCATGGAGTGAACAAAAATTGGACAGACAGATAAGCACATTTTGCATATACATGTACAAGTACATGGACAGACAGACGGACACCGAACATGGACGAACGCACACACAAACCAAAACCTAATCAGATGAGAGGGCTTTCCCAATAAAGCTTCCATCCAAGTTTGGTGAACTTCCGTCAAGTAGTTCTCCAGATATCTTGCAGACAAGGCCTGTATATACATGTACAAGTAGATGAACGGACAGACGGGCACAGATGAATGCATGCACACATACACCAAAACCTGATCAAATGAGGGGGCTATCCCAATGAAGATTCCATCCAAGTTTGGTGAAATTCCATCCAGTAGTTCTCAAGATATCTGGCAGACAAGGCATATACATGTACAAGTAGATGGACGGACGGACGAACACCAGACACGGATGAACGCATGCACACACACCAAAACCTAATCAAATGAGGGGGCTACCACAATGAAGCTTCCATCCAAGTTTGGTAAAATTCCGTCTAGTAGTTCTCAAGATATCTTGCAGACAAAGCCTGTATATACATGTAGAAGTAGATGGACGGACACTGGACACGGATGAACGCACACACACACACCAAAACCTAATCAGATGAGGGGGCTATCCCACTGAAGCTTCCATCCAAGTGTGGTGAAATGCCGTCCAGTAGTTCTCAGGATATCTTGCAGACAAGGCAAGGGGACGGACAGACATCCAGACAGACAGACAGACAGACAGCACAAACACTAGATGTCTCCCCCCAACATAGTTGGGGAGACATAATGATGATGATTCATTGATTCTCTCATGTCCATCCTCTTCATGAAGAAATACCAGTCAAATTGGTATTCGTATCTAGAATAAAACTGCCAGATCTGTTGAGATAGGCTAGGACAAGATCAGAAATTTCAGAAAAAGTTCCTTCAACCTCCTGAACACCTGGTGACAAGCCTCCAACCACACACCCAACCTGAGCGTTATTATCCTTTAGAATCTGTAGAATTAAACGATAGGTTACGTAGGAAATATTAGGGATAAATCGCCAACCTATAGAACCTCTTGATCAGACAAGCTAGTTGATTCTTGTCAGTCTGGACTTTCGCCGGATCACATTAAAACCGCTCTTGCGAAACAACATTCCCTAAAAATGCCACTGCAGTTTGAAAGAAAGAGCACTTATTCGGCTAACATTTTGCGTCCTGAAACCTTCAAGTCCAACTTCAGGTTATCCAGTGCAGACTGAAGACAATGACATCGCCTAGGTAACACAAACACGTCCGTGCAGCAGCAAATCCATTAAGCTTCAAAATGTAGCCGGGCACGATTTCAGACCATCTATCTGTGCTTATGCGAGAAAGCTGTTTCAGTCCTTACGGGATGCTGTAGATAATAAACTTCATGAAACTGTAGGATATATTCATCTGAGTAGACAAACACGTTTCGATCAAGCCGTGATCAGGCGATATAGAATCGGCCATACCCGATTAACTCATAAACATTTACTAAAAAAGGAACCAGCCTCAAGATGTTCCATGCCACGAACATCTGACAGTCAAAAAAAGACTGTATAGATTTTAAGATTGTAAGAGATTTTTTTATCAAGTCGCTACTATGAAGATCTTTTTAGTCGGGTAAAAGAAGACTGTATTTCAGGTTATTTGAGAGAAATCGGTACCATACTACCTTTCGATCATGTTCTTTGCCATCAAAGATTCAGCGAATAGATGTTTAGTGGTGATCATACAAACAGGATACCTAAATATGTATAATTCAATGTACAAATCAATTCGTTTATCGGACAAACATCATTTCTTTAGTATTTCTGGTTGGATTAACATTTTCCGTCGTCCCTAGCCATGACATCTAGACAAATTATTACCATGTTGATGGTGCTTGTAGCTCAAGCGAGTCCTACGTGACCTACCTTGGTTGAGTCGAAGAAAAATACAGAATAAAAAAAAATATTCTCCGTCCTATATTCGTCCAACCACTAAGTGGTCTAATTCCCTTAATATTGCATGGGTCTTCATGACAATGTGCTCATGCCATTTACCTTTTTCGATTGACATCACTTATGGGTGGTAGTTTGTCCATGTTAATGTGAGAACTCACAGAATGCCAAATATGTTTTTCCGTCCTGGTGTTGGACGAATACAAGTGGTATTACGGGCGACAACTACAGTCCATATAAAACAATGTTCTGACTTTTGGGAAACCAATTGAATAATCATCAGGCATACCGGAACATGGATTTAGTCATTTGCAAATCATTACCAGGCGAGTGGTGGTGGATGAACACAAGACAGCTATTGTTGAACCAGGGAAATAGAGGGATTCTTTCTTGATGGCAAATCTCAGTTAACAAAATTATATTATCTAACTGAAAATAGTCTGAGGCATTCGTGGAGGATACAATTCCTATACTAACAATTTTCCTCTTCCGTTCGTCAAACACTTTCCGTCTCTCATTCGTCCAACCTAGTTGGCAGTTTGAACTTTTATTCAGGGGAAAGAATTAGACACATGAACACGGTTTTCAGTGATATTTACTTATTTTCCATCTCTAGCTACATTTACGAATCAATTGATTCATGCTGGAATAGAGGTAATTACACATTTTATGACCACATTTCAGTCTCCGTTTGTCTGAAATGTTTTATTTTTTTATTTTAGACATAATTATGATTTAAAGGAGTATTCATAGTTAAATTATATATTTATTTCTCATACATGGGAAACTGTTGGGCTAGGAAAGCACTGAACAATAACAATGTTTGGGAATCCTGGAGAAAATGCATAAAAGCTTTTCCGTCCAAGTCCAACATGCATGTTAAAACTACATTATTTCTTTAGACTCGGACGATGCATTATCTTTAAACAAATTTGTTAATAAACATCAACAATCAGTGGATCCATAGAAAATAATCTTTTGTGAAGAAATTTTGTCATATATATCACACAGTACGTTACACCTTGTATGAACACCTAGATATCTTATTTTAGTGTCCTTGTTTGGCTTTCGTGTATGGCATTGTTTTATTTACGATCGTTTCCTGTAAAAAAAACTATGGTTTATTATAATCAATTTGCTGGAAATTCCCCTGTTTTTACATGCAGAACCCAATTATATCATTGGATTTTGATATATTTTTATTCTGAGGAATGAGCGTGAATTTCTTGATAGTCGGTGGATTTGTGCGAGGCTTTGGTATATTTTATTCTGCACTGGTGGAGGAATTCGAAAGCTCTGCCTCGATGACGTCAATGATACAGGGTTTCCGTTTTGCGGCACTCTGCATATCCGGTAAGACTTCAGCACAAATACATAATTGTCCTTGTCTAAGGAATTTACCTAACGCAAGGCTGGCTCTTTCAACGAGTTTCTACTCAACACCTGCACTGTGACTAAATTATGTGCCATTCTGCTATGTTCGATTGACCAATCAGAAAACTCGTAATAACCCGGGTTCCCTACCGACTCGAGTTGGAGAATAGATTCCAAGTGTATACATGTGTTCGTTTTGGGTTTGTAGGTGTGAAGATGTGTCTATGGTAGGTCTGCCGATAATTGACAGCTGGATATTGAGTTTCAGATCTGATTGCATATAACATCATTAGCACCAAATTCAAAAAGACAGTTATAGTATATATAAACATAGGCTAGTTTCATGCAAGAGAGAAGAGGTCAACCGTTTTCAATGATGCGGAAAAAACATCATGATGTTCCAAAAATATCAAATCCGTAATAGACGCCTAGGCTCTATCCCTTCCACTGTGACACCTTACGAACATTTACTAAAAAAAACCAGTCCCAAGGTGTATTCCATGCCACGAAGATCTCACAGTGAAACATATTCTTATCAACTGTATAGATTTTAAGATTGTAAGAGATTCTTTTTATCGAGCAGCTACTTCAGAAGATCTTTTTAGTCGAGTGAAAGAAGACTATCTTATGTTATTTGAGAGAAATCGGGTTGTTGTATAAGTTTTGATGTGTGTAAGTTTTAATGTGTTGGATTACTAAGTTATTAACTTGAATACTTAGAATTTTGTTTCCTCGTCACTATATAGTTGAAATATTGCTGAACGCGACGTGAAATCTTAATTCTCTCTCTCTCTCTCTCTCTCTCTCTCTCTCTCTCTCTCTCTCTCTCCAGAAAGTGAGAGGAGCTCAATCGGATACTGTATCAAACGACCCATAAAATCAGTTGGATAAAGACATCACTAATAGACATAAACCCTGATGACGTTTTATCGATCTTCAAATCACGTGATGATTTGTGCATCCATCATCTACATGACAGGTAATCAATTATCCCGAACTCTAGCATCGCTTATGTAACACGACACTAATTTAATTGTCAACGTACTGGGGCCGATTGTTCGACCAGCGATTCAACTAACACCGCTATTAGCGCCAAACCACTATTGAATTTAAACCTTGGATTAGGCAGATTTAATCCTGTATTAGCGCTAAAAGCGCTTCGAACAACCGGCCCTAGTACATGTGCTGCAAGACGTGAAGTTCTATCTGTAACCCGAGACTCCAAATCCAAAATTAGAGCTCGCTCTTCCGGTTGTGCCTTGGCCAGTCCAGGAACCTCGAGTGGGTAATTAAATTGATGTCGTGTTACACGAGGGACGTGTCATGATAATTGGTTTATATTATGATCCAACCTGCCATTTAATTGTCATGAGTGTACATTGCATCATGGGATAGAAGTGGGATAAAACGTCATCAGGTTTCAGGCCTATATGGATATCGGTACCGATGTCAACGACCGGGATATCACGATGAATTGGTTTTATTGAACAATGTCGACTGATCTTCTGTTGCAAGATTTTTATGTTTGGCCTGGTTGGATTTGGCACTGCGTAACTACTAATGTACAACAAATGACTGGTCATTGAATATAAATATTTTTTCGTGAATGGCGTTGCGGCGATAACTTAACGCTTTCAAATGAGCTACAGAATGAAGTGAAACGAAGCTTATTTTACATCCCATGCAGTGAGCGCTTGTTATTCCTGGTTAAATGATAGCTTGCATTCTCAAATGCATATATACCAGTATTATACGAAAAAATCTTTCATTGAAAATTGTTGACCAATTCTCTCTTGCAGGAAACTAGCATATGTTCATGTATACTATGATTGTTTTTTTGAATTTGGTGCTAATGATGCTATATGGAAGATGGAGAGGGTCTTTGGATTATGAACGCGTATATAGAGGTACATCAAAAAAAGCATTTCTGGATATGGAGCCACCGCGAACTTTACTTGAGTAGGTCACAGCAGCCATTTTTCAAAATGGCCGCCAGAAGCCCATATTATCATAGAGAATCCTGCGCTGGTTTATATGTTTGGAAATATTTTTGTTGGTCAATTGTCAGAATGTTGATAGAAAATCCCATACAAATGGTAGACAAATAATATGGCCACGACGGCCATCTCGGACTTCAAGATGGCCGCCATCTGAACCTAATTTCAGTCAATAATTCATTAACCGCACAAATATATATATAAATATACATATCCCGGGAGGGCATTATCAACCATCTCGTGTTTCGAATTGGCGAGGTAAAACATGTGTTTTCAAAGTCTCATTAGCCATCGAAGTTATGATCTTGATTTGGAAATCAAATTTTCCATAAGCTCATCTTAGCATACACTACCCGATTGTACCAGATTATGCTTATAACATCGGCATTTCCGATCCACACAAGTACTAAAATATAATTATATAATCATACCATAGGGAGATCCATACGTACTCAATGGTCTTCAAGAATCTTCAAGTGTGTGTAAGTGCACGTTCTCATCAGAGATAGGCGTCTAAGCCTTCAGTACTATTACTATATATGATAATAGATAACATTGTGAATACAAATAAAAACTCTCCCCTTTTGTTACAATATTACAATCTGCATATAGCATTTCATCTGTACCGTCTTGGTGGTACGGTTATATACCTGTCCACATCATGTGAATATATCTTAGAATCTGGGAAATCTAATGTGAATTACAAGCGTCTGGTCCGTCATTCATAATTCAACCGTCGTCCATTAGAGAATATCCGCGTCCATAATCCAAAGACCGATTCCATATTCCATATAACAGTATTAGCACCAAATTCAAAAAGACAATCATAGTATACATAAACATAGGCTTGTTTTCTACAAGAGAGAAGCGGTCAACAGTTTTCAATGATGCCGGCAAGACATCATGATGTTCCAAAAATATCAAATCCGTATCGCTGATAAGTATTCTTAATCCATAATATTCGTTGTAAAGTCGTCATCTAAAGAATTATGTATCTCAGTCACACTTTGATTGTGACTGTTCATATGAGTATCATGAGGATCATGGGTTCAAACGGCCCCTAGCCCCGGGTTAAGCGGAATTAGACACAAGTTACGAAACGTAACGCCATAGATCTTGCACGCTACGCTCGTATTTTGCTATCAGCATACGATATGTATCGCCAAATTTGAGAAACTTTGAGTGGAGGCGCTTGGTGGTATAGCCCTGTTTTATAAGTTTCTGCAACAATGTTTTCGTTTCATTTAACACAGGATCTAGCAAATGCTACTAGGCGTGATGTGTATACGCCATATGCAGGTCCCACTGGAATATTGACGTCCAGAAAGGGATAGTTTACTCACATCATCTGACATAACAGAAACCAGAGGGCATACAATGGAATGGTCGATTTTTTGAGGCGTATATCCGTATAGTTTATCTGACACAATAATGCAACGACGTTAAAGTAGTCCTAATCCGGGAAGCTGAAAGCTACATGTTTTTCGATTTTGAATTATCGTCACTGATGAGGTCATCAAAGCGGGGAAAACATTTAATGATGCTGACAAGACAACACGATTTTCATGTGATTCAAACACAATGGAAATTTGCAAAACACACAAGGTGCTTAAACGGCCCCATGAGCTCCGGATTAGTTACAATACGAAACTGCAAGTGACTTGCCTGTTATAGCATTTTAAAAGATGAATTGTATCAATAACCAAACTCAAGAAACCTTGAGTGAAGATGGAAACCTATAAGAACTTAACTAGTTTCTGTAGTAATGGTTTGCGACTTGATTGAACTAGTCACATAAGCACAGTATCTTGCACCGACCCACAGTTCACAGTTTACTTCACTACCATTAAATCAATATAGACTTCTAGACATAGATGTACAGACATAGATATAAAATCCATATACCGGAAATTACGTATACTTAATAGGTTTTTAGTCATATTTCGCTCAAAACATATACGTTGACCCTGATGAGAAATCGCATGGTCATAAACTGGAATATGCGAAACATGATAAGTGTTTTGAGCAATGGGCTCTCGAGAGAGAAATTTTCAAGTTGGAGGGCGTATGTTTTTATGTGGTGAACGTAGCTAACAAAAGTTGTAAGTAAAAAAATATTAAACAGCCAGATTGCTGCATTGATTTTGTGGCCCTAAACACCATTCACCCATCCCCAACTCGAAACCACTAAGTTGAAACCACTTGTTTGGCATCTCTATAACGACATCCCCTTATTCGCATAGTAATTCGAATAGGATTTATATGGACAAGAGCCTGCTGTAGTCAAATCGATATGGGCGCCAGCTGATTCCGTCCGCTATGAAAGAGATATTGCCAATGGAAACAAACCATGCTGTGTTCACATCAAATGAAATGCGCTGGAGGTAGAGCTTATCTTAGCATTTCAGATGTTTCAATCCTATCTGCCCCCATTTCATGGCATTCTCCAGAAACTCGGGAAGATAAGAGTGGATATAAACTCTCTCTCTATCTCTTTAGTCTTTCATTTCAGGGTTATACAGCTCGTTTGTTTGATTCAAAACGCCATCGGTACTTTCAAAATGGCGCCCATGACGACCCACAAAAATGCATACTCATTGAGGTTGAAATGACCGTAGAAGAGAGCATAAATGGAACACGAATATTTTTCTAGATTTCCACTTTTCGAATAAGTACACCTATTACCACAACGTTTCGCTGATTTTGTACCAAAGTTTTTGAATGGACCCAGTTAGACACGCTATAAGCATATTCAGCCCAACCTGTTAAAATATATTTGGATCCTGATGCAAATATAAAAAAGTCTTTTTCAATATTGTGTTTCTCTCAACGTAATTCTTCACGTTTTGATCACATGAAAGCGTACTTTACTAATTTGCATGAACTCATGTAATAAAGTTCTATCATATAGAACCGTACAAATCCAAGAAAATAAATAAAATCAAAATTATGGGCAATAAGTCGCTCGAGCAGCCATCCCGACAAGACTATGTCAGCTGAGCCACTAAGGTAAATCTGCTCGCAATTAACTATCTAACTGTGGGAATGTTTAGTTCTCTCGTTTAAGAGCCGGCGATAAAATTCCGAGCAAGAAATGAAATGGTCACAAACAGCCGTGCCTCATGGCAGCCATCTTGAAAAATGGTTGTTACTGCCTACATTAACCTGATACGAAATGACTCCATATCTCATTGCTCTCCCAACGCCATGTCTAATTCAGTGTGAGCTTTGGTACTTTATGAAAAAAGACTATATTTGCCTAATTTGCTTATTATCTTTATCAATAATAATATTTTCATTCTTTAATTAAATATTACTGTCTTATAATACTGTGGCAACTATTCTGCTATTCTTGTACAGCTAATCTGCTTTCAAAAATCAAATGCAACGCAGTCGTGTTGACAAATAACGCAAAAATGGGTGTGCCTAAATGACTCACCACGAAAATCTGGCGGCCATTTTGGAAAATCTTGTGGACAATATCTGGTTGGCTATTTTTGCTTATTATTTTAAATATATTGTTTCATAATAATTTAGCACTGCAGAACCATTTTGCTTTCAAAAATCAAAATAGGCCTACACAACGCAGTAGAGTGACTAAATAATACAAAGCTACGTGTGCCTAAGGCGTCCGAATCAAAAGTTGGGAGGCCATTTTGGGAAATGATGGCAGCCATTTTGGAAATCCGAGATGGCTGTTATTACACCATATCTACTGTGAAATAATCGTTGTGCTGAAACAATAAAATATTGGTGCATCGACAGGAATTATGTGGATATACTGTGTGGTTATTGAAATATTGAATAATTAAATTCTACCCGTATTGTTCGTAAATCCTGCCATTTGATTGGCTGATTAGTCCTAAACTTTTCGGTTCATACGTCAATGAATCTAAAAATATGATATGCCACGCCCACAACTGCACTACTTTTTCGTTGCTATAAATAGCACTGGATCACTGGTCGTAGTGTAAATCGATTCAGATTTTAGTGCATAAATAATATTGCTCAAATAATGCCAACAGAAAACTCTAAAACCAACTTGAAAGAGTGAATTTAAATATTTATTTGTATTGAGAAAACTGTTTGTAAAATTACAAGAATTTCGAAGAGAAAAGAGCCGATATAATGTTTGTCGGTCCTGGAAATCAGATCAGCAATAAGTCGACATCTCCGTGACCTTGAACGAGATTTTGACATTAGGTTTTCGCTTACCCACTTTTACCACAAATCCTTATAAAAAAATTATTACACCCGGTGAAGTCCTGAAACCCACATCCTACCTGAGCTCTGGTTCTCTTGAGATACAGAGTTTGGTAATCCATTCATTCGTTACCGTTCCCTAGGAGTGAAATTTCATCCACCGGCTTGTTTGCTGTTGTGGTGCGGGGGGGGGGGAGTTTTGCACTGATGGAAACGGGAACATGTCCTCTCTCACGAAACCAAACACAAAATTTAACAAATTATACCGTCTTGACTGCCACGATAAGCGGATGTATGTAACAAGTACCGTACCGTACGGCAGATGTCCGAGAAAATCCCTCCAGTCAAGGGGGGGGGGGGTTCCACAAAACCTGTTGGGTGGCCTACGAGGGCAACATCATCGTTCAGTCTCTGTTCACAAAGGCTACAATCAGTTCACCAGAACTGGTACACTTCGAAGTCTGTGAAAGAATATCAATTTTCGCGTTTTCTGTCTCTGATATCACACAAAATTATGCGTCCGCTCGAACACAACACAACACACACAGCACATGCACTCCATCGATTCCAGTCCACGTGTGACGGGTACAGGCGATGAAGGATGCAGAGTTTCGTCACATTATTGATAGCGGACACCGAAAGGGAGAAAGTTCCGTCATAAACTGCGACAGGGAATGTTCCTCAGCTCAGAACAACACATTCATCAGTGAAATCGTCCTCCGTATGCCTACCTGGGGCGCGGTAAAACAGCAAGAAAATGCATCGCCCAGTCTGATCATCGGCTCTGAATGGAATATTCCCGGCAAGGCCAACTCAACTCGAACAATTTTTCCTCTTCTGCATGGTTTCATATCTCATTCTTCCTTCGCAGAATTTCTTGTGTGTTTCAGTTTTCCTGACCTAAATGATTATCCCGGACTGAGAAGTTTCCCTCCATACACAATGTGCAACAAACTGTCAAACTGAAAACTGTTTGAACCGCGCTAGGCCTACCGAGTGACGTGCGCGTGCACTGAGACGTTGCTGGGAGTTACGAACTTTGTTGACTGTATTTATACGCACAGGGGTTTTCCTGTTACAAGAATTAAACCGAAGAATTCGTTCGTTTCACGTTCAATTTCTTCTCTTATTGAATTACTTTTGCTCGATTAATTTAATTATAAGGATTGACTGTGATTTTTTTTACGTTCATTGGGGTATGAACTTAAAAACCGCTGTGCAAAGTGTATGATTCCGCGTAGCCAATCCTTCAATGAAATAGACTTCAGATGTCGGCCATCTTGAAAATCAAGATGGTCGACTCGGTCAAATGACCATTATCGTTTGACTAACTTTGATATCGCACTTTCCATCAATATTCTGACAAATGACCCAAAGAATAAGTCCCAAACAGAAGAAATAGTGCAGGATTGATAATGCTATATGGGATCCTGGCGTCCATTTTGAAAAATGGCCGCTATGACCTATATAGGAAAATCGCGATGGCTTCATATCCAGAAATGCTCTCTACGCCTCGATGTACACCTGTGCCAAAATTTCATACTTTTATGAAAAAAGGCACAATCCGATGGAGAATATGCACATATTGACTGGACTATACTGGACGACGACTGAATTATGGTGAGGGCTGCCTATCAGTTGTTGGATCTGATGCATGTGTTTATTATTAATCACCAGCCTCATAAATCTCGTCAACTGTGACAAGGTACACAATGAAGCTGCTCGAATGATCTCTGTTTTCTTCAGAAGGTTCGTCTAACAGTTTCAAAAACATTCGTGGATACATAAATATTTAAGAACCTGGTGCGGTTTAACAAGGATTCGGTCCTCATTGAAGTGCCTGAAGCTGGTAGTAATTCTCACGCACTGGGTCTTGCGAAAACAATACATTTTCACCCTGTATGCAGCTAATTCAGGACAAAAATAAGCTTTGCATCAAAGTGTTCGACAAGGGTGGTTGTTATCCAAAGACGGGATGGACTGACTTTAACTGCTAACTTATAGCTAGAACAGGGGACTGTTTTCGTCTCGGTATTGACTATTTTGCACTTGTACACTACTTTAAGATGATGTTATTAAAATTACCCTAAGACCGAGAACGAATGAATAGTAGGGTAATTGGATTTTTGTTCATACGTGCCATTTCATTTGACATCTAAATCGTTCGTCATCGAAAGTCAAGCCAGGTACTTTTCTTGGGGCTATGATGAAATTTGAGATACTCTATAAAACATTTTGTCACATGGGAGAGGGAACTCTTCAATGCCCCACACTAGCCCCGTCAGAGGCCCGGTAGATCCTAAACAGGCCAATTAAGCCTTTGCCATTTATGCTGGTGACATGTTTACAGATGAAATTTCCACTTCTTAACAAATCGAAAAATTGTTCACATACCCCGGTACCGTAAATACTATCTTATATTCTGTTCTTTTCAGCTCCCATTGTAAGCAGTTTGTCTGAACGGTTCACGGAGAGGAAGATTATATTCGTGGGTTCAGGTGTCTTTTCACTTGCACTTATCTTGTCATATTTCGCACCGAATTTGGAATTCACAGTCTTCACGCTTGGCGCTATGACAGGTGGGTAAATATGTGTTCATGCCACGAATTGATGAAAGAAGAACAGAAATGAGATCAAAGACTGCTTCAAGTGCAGCGTAATTCGAGCTTTAGGGGTATTGTGCATTATCCACCGACCTGGTTGCCAGTCCTCTGTCGTAGTCTTCCACCAGTATCTGAACTGACCAGATTTCGCATTCCACGCAGTTAGTAAAAGCAGCCTAACGAGCAAATTATTCAGAATTATTATTTTAATATTTAACACTGTTGAAACAGGTATTATGTCATTGATCAGGACTACATGTCCATCGATGGCAGGCTGTTATTAATTTTGTTCAGCGTGCAATACGATTCCACTAGGGAATATTTGAAAACTTGTACAGAGAGTGGACAAAAATGTTGCTCACACCCACTTTAGGCGCAATTTGAGTGCTGGTTGCATGAAAACGTGCTCATATTGCCCGAATCTGCAGGAGACTTGAGCTCCATGAGATATCATATTTTGATCAATTAAATCATATGTTCGCGCTATGCGAATGCTATACATACAGATGCACGTAACCATTTGATATAGGTAAATTGAATACAAGTCCCTCTTTTCAGGCTTAGGTATGGCTCTATTGATGACCCCAGCACAGATTGTTATAGGAAAATACTTTGACAAGTATCGCTCCCTGGCTAACAGCATCACCTTCTGTGGATCCAGTGCTGGAATGATGGCAATCCCCCCTCTTATTATAGTTCTGATGGAGAATTATGGGTTGAGGGGATCTTTTCTTATTTACGGTGCCTTATTCCTAAATTGCGCGGTTTGCGGCGCTTTAGTTCGTCCTCTGGCGAACGATACATTACAGAAACAGATGGAAATCATTGTCGACAACACCATGGAAGATCAAGCTCCCACACTACAGGGAGGTAACTCTAGACTGCTGGGTGGTAAGGAAAGTGTTACCACGGACAATTCTACGCGCTCGAA
Organism: Hanleya hanleyi; assembly: GCA_036873755.1. Lineage (NCBI taxonomy): Eukaryota > Metazoa > Mollusca > Polyplacophora > Lepidopleurida > Hanleyidae > Hanleya > Hanleya hanleyi. The sequence goes on along the minus strand of JAVTVY010035521.1, from coordinate 32,146 downwards.
CATACTACAGGAGTTGAACTTGTCTGAAAGAGACGTCGATCGTCTGAGAAAGAGAGGAGGTTCTACAGAAGCGGATTCCTTCTTGGCAGGCACACCGGGGAAATTACGACGTTCGAGTAGCGCTACATCGACATCGCATGTAGAAGGTTTACGACAAACTAGTCTACATAGTAATGATGGTGGCATTCTCCTCCCACTCAAGCAGGATGTCGCGCACGAGGAAATTGTAGAAAACGAATCCACACGTACTGTCGAGACCGAAAGATCAATCACTAAACGGAAAGCCATAGTTCGATATATGAAATCTATTTTGGACGTTTCGTTGTTTAAGAATGCAAGATGCATGCTGTTTCTTTTGGCAACGAGCTGTGCCATGATTGCGTTTGCTAACGAGACTGTATTTCTGATACCTCGCGCGGAAGAGTATGGAATACCGCGTGAGAAAGGGGCCCTGTTGTTGTCTATCGCTGGTGGCTGTGACATTATAGGACGCCTGATTATTGGAGCTATAGCGGATATAGCAAAAATAGGTCCTAGTCGAGTCATGATTGGTGGATTGATAATGATAGGAATATCCACGTGCTTACTCCCTCTAGCGAAGAACTTCACCACCATGGTAATCTATAGCGTTGTATTTGGATTAGTCGGAAGTTCCGGGCATCTTCTCTGTTTGCCGATAATGATACTATTTGTGGGTCGCGCACGCATGCCACGCGCCATGGGGCTTGTGATGTCTTGCCACGGGATTGCCAGTGCTATATCTCCTCCTTTTCTAGGTAAGTCAAGTATTTCTAGGCATACGTATTGGTGCGGCGGCATGGATGTTAACCCTTGAAACAATAATTTACTTTTCTTGTATAATTGTATAATCTGATTTATATGATTGTATTTATAGTCGGGACAAGGGGCCGTGTGGTCATGTCATTCAAGATAATATCCACGCGAACAACTATTATAAAAGCGTGACTGAGATACAAATCATCCCAGGGATCATTTTTTGTTCTTGTTTTGGCTTTTAGATATGCAGTCAGCATATTGGCATGTGGGGTCATATGACTTCTTGTCAGTACGCCGGCATATTTACGAACCACATTTAATATGTTACGTGTAACTGTAAATACACAGGCTGGACGGGCAATTTAATTTTGAAGAGAACCATGACCTCAACAGACTTGGTGGAGTATCTGATAAACTTATGGTTGCAGGGTATCTAACGCTTGTTAGTTGGCTTATCGGTGTTATGTCTGAATATCTAAACGATTGTTTGTACACTCTTGCAGGATATATTAAAGACCTTACTGGAACATATGACAGTACCTTTTACATCTGTGGAGCATTCCAAATATTCAGCAGCGCCTTGATGCTGTTGGAACCGATTGCTAGGAAGCACGATATTGCAAAACACCAAATAAAGATGACTTCAGATCAATAAAATAAGCAAGAGGCCCCGGTCCATTAACCCGAAATAAAATAATCCCAGCCAAACATGATTTTTGTTTTTATCCTGCCTTCATTGCCACAAATTGTCAAGCGTCGGAAGTGCGGGCGGGGAGCATATAAGTCACTAATCGATAATATGTCCCTCAATCGGTCGATTTGAGGTTTCTGAGCTCAGCTTCCAGCATTCAGAGGGACAGACAAAATCCTGACGCCATTGGACCAGGCGAACAAACTTGAATTTTGGCAAGCGACCACTAACAAAATATCTCTTCATCCCGTCGGGCTTGTGTTAAACTATCCCCCTGTCGAAAGATAACACAACATTTAATTAAGGAATGAACCAGGTATTTTTCGTTAATATTGTTGTGAATATAACTATTTGGTGGTACACTCTAGACAATCAGATGTACCAACACTTGAAGTCACCGAATCAAAACACCAACTGGGGAGATAGAACGTACCAACTTCTGGAACAAACATGGCGTTGGTGCATTCACTTGTTTACTTTCCTGAGGGGCGATAACTTTGTCTATGGATAGGTAAGCGGCTTTGCACATGCTCCAGGGAACGCCTAAAATATTTGACTTTTATTTAATCCAAGTGACAATCTTCATAAGCTAGTGGAATTCCGTATTGACGCTTTAAAGTTTTGTCGGTCATGCACTATTTTATCATCAACAGGCCATTATTTTAAGGATATCTACAGATGTGCTGTTTAAAGTATAGACCGCACAGTGGATTTAAAGCTACTCGTGTCTGGCAATTCGAATCTGGAGTATTCTAATGTATTCTAGCGTATGCTTTGGGACATCAACTATCTCATTTGCTACCAAGTGTGAAAATAAAGGGAGCTGCTTATTGCTGTAAAAGAAGTTGCGTATTTAAGGTTGAAATATCTCTACTATGACTTAGATCAGGTTGCGTGTAGGTTACATACTTGCCGACTCACTGACTCATCAACAGCTTTCAAATTACTACAACTAATTTTAAATAATCCCCAAACTAACATAAACAGACAAACTGCAGGTTTACAGTTTGAAATACATTAACACTGCCTGTTCATGTCTATATATAATAGACTATAATCAATCTTAAACAAACGTAAATCCGGTATTGCTAAAGTATAGAGTCATATGGTTGTGTTATAGTCGCTAGACGTCAATTTTTCCCACCTCTTGCAAATCGTTCCAACTTATTATTTGGAGCGGATTCTGCTGGTGGGCTGTTAGTCCCCGAGGCTCGCCCTCTGTACATGTCATTCGACAAATATATGTAGGTTTATTGTTTTGGTGAGAAATTAAAGCCGTACGACGTCGAGCATGACAGGTTAGTTTTTCTGGGTATTCTTGCATTTACCAGATTTACCCCATGTTGAGGCGTTTACTCAATCAGACGTCCTTGATGCTCATCCATCCACATCAGATGAGTTATTTGTTTGAGCTGTCATCACAGCTCCTGAGCTAGCGCTTAAGCCGGTGCTTGGGCCGTGTGAATACTCCATGAACATCTGCAATAAAAACGCGGCTGAGATACTAAGGCTACTTCCGATAATCCACCGGAGGTTCCGATGGAAGCTTTCATGTGAAGTCATAAGGTTAGTCGCCAGACGTCAGTTCTTTCCACCTCTTACACATCGCTCCAATTTAAAAATTGTTGATCCTTGTCGTGTTTCACCGACACATGTTCCTGTGAGGTAAACATTTCCAAACTGGTATATAAATTACCTGAAATATGTTTAAAACATATCAAGATCACAAAAGTCTCAAATACCTATAACATATCTTTCTACAACCACAGGTCATATAGGCCGAAGATTGTTGATAAACGAAATGTCATCATGAAAATAATGTTGTCTATTTATGTTAATCGATGGGTGTTTGGTGATTATTTAAAATGAATTGTAGTGATATTTGAGTGAATGAGTCGACAAGTATGCAACCTATACGTAATCTGATCTAAGTAAAGGTATTTCAACCTTAAATATGCAATCACACATTAGATGTCGTGAACAGCTTTTTAGCTATCAACACATGAAGTGAGATGTTTTCAACTGAAATGAGCGCTGGGTGCGACCGTTACCAGCTGACTGTATGTTTCCTGATGATTAGACTGTATATGTTAGTCAAGTAACAGTTTACTGCGGCGTTGTGTTGCATGTAGTCTCGTAACTATATATCAATTCAACATCTTGTTGATATTCCAGGCAATATTCCAACCTTTCTTGGATTGATTGGCTTCACACCTATAGATAACCTCTTTTAACAAGTATCGTAGCCAGGATTGCCAACACAAAAAAAAATCAACAAACTCCTCTTACAGCAATAGGTAGCAACCATATTCTGGCAATAGGTTGCACGAAAGATAGTTTATGTCCCAAAGCATACGTTAGAAATTCACTGCAGACGCAAAAGCTATATTGTTGGCTTTGGAAGGTATTGGGTCTACTAAAAGGAAAAAATATGTCATATTCTCAGATTCAATGTCATGCCTTCAAGCCCACCATCTTGAATATTCTACAATTATATGACTGTAGATTTGATCAACAGATTGATACTGTGTTTTGTTGGTTGCCTAGTCACGTTGGCATCAATGGTAATACTGGGGCTGATGGAACGGCTAAGGCAGCACTAGATGATGAGATTGATCCTGTTGGAATCAAATATAGCGATTTCAGACCCTCTATCTGTACTTATGTGAGAGGGCTATTTCAATTCTTTTTATTGAGCGACTACTTTTGAACATCTTTTTAGTCGAGTGAAGGACGACTGTGTCTTGGGTTATTTGAGAGAAATCGGTTTGTTGCATGCGTTTTAATGTGTGTATGTTTGAATGTGTTGGATTACTAAGTTATTGGCTTGAATACTTGTTTGATCGTCGCTATATAGCCGAAATATTGTTGAACGCGACGTTAAACCTTAATTCGCTCTCTCTCTCTCTCTCTTCGCTAGAATACATTAGAATACTCCAGATTCCAATTACTTGTGCCCAAACATGTGTAGTTTTAAAACCACGGTGCGATTTATACCGTACGTTTTTCATTGACATGCTAATTTGATTAATATACGTCTATCCTTGGGTGGTTTGAACCACCGCCCCAGTTGGTACATCCATGCTGTTTTCAAACACTGAAGGAAAGCTGGATTATTTTTGTACTCTTTAAGTGACTAAGACAAGCATAGCAGCAGATATCCTTAAAATGAAGGTGGGTAAGAGCCTGTTGATGGTCAAAAAATGCACGTCCGACAAAACTGTGAAGCCTCAATATGAGATTTCACAAGCTTGCAGTGTTTGTCACTTGGATTAAATTTTAGCCAAATATGTTAGGTGTTCCGTGGAGCATGTGCAAGACCGCAATACCTATCCAAGGGAAATGTTATCGCACCCCAGCAAAGTGAACAAATGGGTGCACCAACACCGTGTTCATTCCGTAAGTTGGTACAGCCTTTCTCCCCTGTTCGTGTTTTAAAGCAGTGACTTTGGTACATCTGAATGTAAAAGGTGTGGTATGTAGCCAATAACTCCTGCATTATCCGCCCTAGTTGTGAGCAGGTGGTGTTAGAAAATGCCCCCAATAAGGTATACAATGCTAAATCAGTTATTGTCTCCTATATTATTGAGCATGTGGCGGGAATTTGTAAAATTCCTTCCAATGCAGGGGTTTGTGTCGGATGAGGTTATTACTTTTATCAAAATGCAAGGAAATTAACCAGTTTCTGAATCTTTGCAGACCCCCGATGTTAAGATTACACCCAGATCTCTAGCATCTTCTTAATGGATTGTCCGTTGAACTCCTATTGATAGGGAATAATGATCTTCTTGTTTGTAAAAGTGACATCATACGACTTAAAACATTGATTGAAAGCTTCCATACTTCACACTGTCGCAGATTTTCTTGTAACTAAACATAGTCCCGATAACATGTTATCTCTCTTGGACATTTTTGAGTCAACGGCAAACATGAAATACATCGAACATAATGGACCTTCAAGGTCATTAACCAGCCCCAAGGTGTATTCCATGCCGCTCACAGTGAAAAATATTCTGATCGACTGTATAGATTTTAAGATTGTAAGAGATTCGAAACACAACATATCATTTTCATCAAAAAGGAGCGAGTCCGAAAAGCCTTTCATTCGTTGCGGGACACAATCTGGAGGCATATACACATTGCAAATCATAAGCTTTTTATATCGACCAAATTTATTTCAACCCAAACAATTTCTTTCGAAATTTCAAGATCCAAGCGTTGTCCAGCATTTCACGGCAATAAACATACAACTGTCTTTGTCTTTTGCAGCAGTAGTGTTTTCTCGATCTGTTCTATAGATTTTATAGTTCTTCATTCACAATTGCACAATAAATACACCAGAGTGTAGCCGTGATTCAGTTGCCACCACAATATCGTGCATTCCGTCGCTCACGAAAAGTTGATCGTTCAGTCGAAAGAATGAGAGCCACAACAATTTCCGTACTCACCCCAGTCACCATGTTACAAATAATCAATGTAAGTTGTGCATTTCATTCTGAACTTTCAAAGAGAATCTATTCAGAAACAAAACAATATTTCCAATACCTCGCAAGCGATTTTCTGTCGCAGTTCTGTTCTATTTAGCTGAGAGCGGCGCATGACTACAGATACCTCTGTCGATCGCGAGGTCTAAATCAATAAGCTTACCCTGACAAAATGTTTATCTTATTATCACTGGAATTAAGCTACTTCCTGCAGAAAGATGAAACTCCAAATTCAATCAGGAAGTCAGTACGGTAGAGTCCCATGATCAATAATTATTTGTTGGTCTGTATCCGCACTATTCAACACAATTTAATGCAGAAAAAGCTGACCATCCCAGACTGCTGAAAACTGTAGCTATCCATTGAGTGATAAACTACATTATGCATTAGAATACAGATTTTTCTCACTTGGATTTGTTTGGTCTTCAATTATCGGTTCAGAGAATTCACACCAAGATCGATGTGACTCAGTGATGGGTCCATTTTCGTTTTCACTTCATCTACGTTAGTGTGATCCATATGAACTAATGCAAGTCACGTTTGAACCTATGGGACCTCAGCCCTTAAACTGTAGGTGGCTATGCCTTAAGTATCTGACCTATTTCAATACACTGTCATATGTAAGGCAAGCTTTATTTATTAAAGTCGGTCAGCTTTTCAAGAAAACGTTAACCTGAGGTCATTTACCGACATAAGTTTAAAACAAGTAAACCCTTCATCACAAGCACAGGAAATTGTGATGTCTGTTAAACATGAGTACATGCATACCCAGTTATTTTTAGGTGGACACATTCTTGGTATAGCAAGAATACTTGTGCTGGATGGTGCAGTCCCGTGCAAGAATCCAAACCGCTACCTGAGCTTCTCTATTTCAGCTCTATTATTGTACCTGGATTGTCAGTCTCCACCTTAAATGCCGCACAGAACCAATCGGAGATTACTTGGATGTATGTCCCTCCCCATTTCAGGGTAAATACAGGACAGTGCACATCTACATAATAGTTACCATTCATTAGACAAGTATAACATTTATTCGACATGTAGTCAGGGTGTTTAAGTTCAGGAAATAATGTACATGTCCTGCATAGCATATATTGATATTGACGATAAAAGGCCATTACAAGGGAGAAATCATCGAAACATGCGTCAATCCTGGCAGCATACACCTACATGATCCCAAGCTTCCACCAAGACAATTTCAAACGTCTTCGTCAATTAATAAGGAAGATACAGCCCAGACAAGAATGTACTGTAGTCTATATTGAAGTCGACGATAAAGGATCGAGCATGCCTCTGGGGATTTTCATCAACATGGCTTAAAACTCCTGTACATCTGTAAGAATTTAAGTACCATCCATGTAAGTTTCGGAGTTGCCCATTAAACGGAGATATGATCTGGACAAGCATATATTAACGTCCACGCTAACGGGTCTTTACTCTGAGGAAAATCCTCGAAATGGATAAAAATCAACAGTGCCCATCTGCAAGATACGAGGAATCCTCCTTGCAAGTTTCGAAGTTTTTCATCATTTGATAACAGACATATGGTCCGGACAAGTCAAGCATAATAATGCACACTTACCTAACACTAAGCATTTACAACGAACATTTCAATTACGAAGAACAATGTACTATACCATATGTTTGGAGTCGTTTATAAAGTGACTACACTCAAAAATCACCGAAAGGGATAACACAAGTCTGAGAGCGTACATCTACCAGAGACTAAGCATCTTTAAGTTTTGAAGTTGTCCATCAAATAGTACCGAGATATGGTCCAGACATGTATATATTGACATTGACGATGAAGGGCAATAACTGTCTGGGAAATCATCGAAACCCACAAAAGAAACACCGACAGTGCAAATCTGCAAGGTCCTGAGAAGCTTCCATTGCTGTTTTCAAGTTATCCGCCAAATAGTAACTGAGATATAGGCCTTACAAGCATATGTTGACGATAAAGGGTACTAACTCTGGAGAAAATCATCTAACCCACAAAAATCTCACAGTGCACATCTGTAAGGTGTTAAGCATCTTCCATGTAAGTTTCAAAGATGCCAACCGAGATATGGGCCGGACAACCATATCCTGACGTTAACGATACAGGGCAATAACTCCTGGGTAAATATATAAGTGTTCAGCTCTGTTTTCAGAGATGATTACAATTTCGACATCGTAAACTATCCCTATCTGGACAGTAATATACCAGAGGGACATGCATATGGCGTATACATATCTCGCATAGTAGCATTTGCTAGATCGCGTGTTAAATGTGACGATTTTAATCAACGTCACAAAACATTATTGCAGAGACTTGTAAAATATGGCTATATCGTCAATCGTCTCCACTCGGAACTTTCTCAAATTTGACAATACATATCGCATGCTGATGCAAGATGTATGGCAGTACGTTTCGTAACTTTTGTCTAATTCCGCTTAACCCAGGGCTAGGTGTCTTATGAACCTATGTATTTCAAGATCCTCATAGTGTTTATATGAACAGGCACAATCAAGAGAGAGAGAGAGAGAGAATTAAGGTTTAATGTCGCGTTCAGCAATATTTCAGCAATGTAGCGACGATCAAACAAAACTCTAAGTATTCTAATAAAAGCAAGTCAACAACCCGGCAATCCAAAGTAATCAACACAACACACCAAAAGACACGTATATACATTTAAACTTATGCAACAAACCGATTTGAAGGTCTGAAATCGCTATATGGGATTCCAACAGGATCAACCTCATTATCTGGGGCTGCTTTAGCCATTTTATCAGCCTTAGTATTACCTTTGATGCAAACGCGACTAGGCAACCAACAAAACACAATATCAAAGCGTGATTAAGATACATCATACTCTAGATAACGACTTTACAACGTATATCTTATGGATTAAGAATACTGATCAGCGATACGGATTTGATATTTTTGAAACATCATGATGTCTTGCTGGCATTATTGAAAACTGTTGACCGCTTCTCTCTTGCAGAAGATTAGCCTAGTTTTATGTATCCTTTTAATTTGGTGCTAATATTATTATATGAACTAGGTCTTTGGATTATGGACGCGGAAAATCTTAATGGACGACGGCTGAATATTGAATGACAGACTAGACGCTTGTGTTCAGCTTTACTATAGAGATTCAGACAGACAGGCCAAATGACTTAATCGAGATTCATCCGTACACAACTTGTTTACTGGAAAAATATACAATAATCGAGATTCATCCGTACACAACTTGTTTACTAGAAAAATATACAATAATCGAGATTCATCCGTACACAACTTGTCTACTAGAAAAATAAACAATAATCGAGATTCATCCGTACACAACTTGTCTACTAGAAAAATATACAATAATCGATTCATCCGTACACAACTTGTTTACTAGAAAAATAAACAATAATCGAGATTCATCCGTACACAACTTGTTTACTAGAAAAATAAACAATAATCGAGATTCATCCGTACACAACTTGTTTACTAGAAAAATAAACAATAATCGAGATTCATCCGTACACAACTTGTTTACTAGAAAAATAAACAATAATCGAGATTCATCCGTACACAACTTGTTTACTAGAAAAATATACAATAATCGACATTCATCCGTACACAACTTGTTTACCAGAAAAATATACAATAATCGAGATTCACAACTTTGTTACTAGAAAAATAAACAATAATCGAGATTCATCCGTACACAACTTGTTTACTGAAAAATAAACAATAATCGAGATTCATCCGTACACAACTTGTCTACTAGAAAAATATACAATAATCGAGATTCATCCGTACACAACTTGTTTACTAGAAAAATAAACAATAATCGAGATTCATCCGTACACAACTTGTTTACTAGAAAAATAAACAATAATCGAGATTCATCCGTACACAACTTGTTTACTAGAAAAATAAACAATAATCGAGATTCATCCGTACACAACTTGTTTACTAGAAAAATAAACAATAATCGAGATTCATCCGTACACAACTTGTTTACTAGAAAAATATACAATAATCGACATTCATCCGTACACAACTTGTTTACCAGAAAAATATACAATAATTCAGTATCACATCTCCGATACGTTTGCACAGCAAATTAGACCTCAGTTATATCGGAATGTTGAGTGACTTTTTCCTTTCGTTGGCATCCCTTCCTAGCTAGTGGCTCCAAAAGCAAGAGCACTGCACCCAAGATTTGAAGACCTCCCGTCAGTGGAAACACTGGACCGTAGATCCCAAGCCAATCTTTGATCAGACCTGCAGATGTAGTGGTGATTAAATAGGATAAAGTGATAAACATGTTTGGTTATACCGGCTTATGCTACGCCTATATAATCAAAAACGCCTACGCCTCTCAAAAAGAATTAGGGGTTTTAACCTCAAATCTATGACATTTTCTATGAACCCAATGAAGTCGCTGAAATACAGGAAATTGTTCCTGAATTTCTGGTTGAAATCCCTGAAAATTGAGTTGTGGATGTTTGGTCTGAATTTCAGGAGAAATCCCTGAATCATTTTGAGAGTGTAGACTATTTCCATCGACGGGGGAAAATACAACTTCAGGCTCTCTTAATCCGGTTTTCCTGATACAAATTTCGAACAAAAGTTCCGCTCTGCACACTGACGTGTGGTCGGCGGAGTAAGTTAGCTTATGGCATAAAATAATGGGTGGTACCTTGTGAATTCGGACTATGCTTAAAAATAGGTTATGTGAACAAATGATAGCCGACATGAATAAATATATTTCATTTCGAAAATGACTAACATTTATATCCAATTTAACTTAGGATGCCTATTTCTTGATAAAGCACATATACTATTGCTCTTGATGGACTCAAACTCGCGCCCACAAATTATGGCATCAAATCAGCATTAAAGCAAGAGCCCTAAACCACCCGGTCACCCCAGCTTTCAAAACGAGGAAATTCGAAAGTCCAGATAGTGTACAGTTTCTACCCCCTGATAGATTGAATAACGGCACAGCTTCATGGTGAAAAAAGATAGCACGAGAATTCGTACGATTCCAAACTCCGCGAAATGGGTGTCTTTATATATTGGGCAGTGGAGCGTAGAGCGCAAACTACGAAACTAATTCCATATCTATTCATGTATTACCAAAAACAAAACAAAAAGAGTATAGGCATATTGCAGGTGTATGCCACAGAGTGCTCTATTTCTTATTTTCTCTAGAATATGTAATTAATAAATCACCCATGGGGTTCCCGGGTGTATAAAGGAATAGGGCCCTACCCGTGGGTCCCGGGTGTGAAAAGGAATAGGAACCAACATCGTGATATGGCTGTAGTTGACTCACTCACTCACTCGCTCATCCGTGTTCACGATTCATAGATCCTTACTATTAGAACATTATGGCGTTTTCGTATTTCAGCCGCGCTTGTACTTCGTGTGATGTACATGCAGCTTTTCTTGTGGCACCTTAGATTATTTAAAAAGAGTTACGTCAAACCTGTAGTCGTCTCTGTTCTCGCAAATTAGATGTAAGGGCAGGTCCACTTAATTTATACAATGATCTATCGGTCCAAATATGATAAAATCGACTATGGATTTTTTTTTCGAATTCAGTAAATGATCAATAGCATGCACAGCTTTGCGTTTCCCAAGAGAGGAGATCGTCTAACATGTGGAGAATGAGAACGAACAAAGTTTAAATGGCTTTCTTCCAGTATTTAGGTCTATTCTGACTTTATGAATTTATAACCGCGGGGGGTGTTGTGGCGAAGATTATCTCAGCTTCCGCTAGCGATAACATGTCTAGTGTTCTCAAACGCGATACAAAGAAGTCATTGCACATCACATAGCTGGCGATCAGGAGCACCAACCGACCTGCTGAGTGTGTGTCTGGAATCGTCAAATTTTAGACAGCAGCAGTATTTGCAACGCTTCCGAAAACCGTATTTCTATGAATGGAGTGAGTGCGTTTACCGCCCGCCAAAATTCCAGAATTCCAAAAACAGGCTAACTAGTCATAAAATTTTAGTCTCTACTGAAAATATTATATATTTTAATTTAATTTCTTACGATTTTTGCCCACTAATGGCCCGGTTTATTCAAACAACGCTCATCATGTATTCTCTTTACCTATGGCGACCCATTTTGGGTCACAAAAAATGTGCCAGCTCTGTCATCCAAGTATGAATATTTCTTCGTTGCTCCAGGAAAGACGCAGAAGATAAGTTTCGTGAAACAAGCAATCATTTTGAAATGTTTTCTATGCAACTCCAACAACACCGTGAATCCAACAACTGTCACATGCACTTGCTTGCTTGCAAAGTTAACAGGTCAAGGACTGCTTCACGTGCAAGCCAGGCAACAGTGTTTTGTGGCGGGAGGTTAACGCAACAGCCGCACAAGCACAAGACAAACTGTTTCGAGACACTTTTATTTGATCATTCCAATAGGTATCCTGGTTAAAATTGTATTTAAAACCTTCATATCGGTATCTGTTATGTAATAAGTTACCGCTTTTATAACTTGACCGTAATAATTCTACCATCTTTTAAATCGAACCGAATCCCTATATTGCTTCGCAATATGCATGAAAAACGTCCCAGCGGTAAATTAGTACACAACAAATACCTCTTATGTCGCTTGTTGGCAACCAAGTTCGATGGAGGACGTATCATCGAAGAATCCTTGGGACGGTCCAAGTATTTTATCTTGAATGTTTTGGCGCTTTAAAATATACAAAAAACGGACGATTTGAACCAAATCAATTTATACGTTAGCAATTTCAATGATTCTGAACAACCAGAAAATATTTTCGTGGATTTTAAAATTTTGAGATTTTTGTGTGGCCGTACATCTTTAAACACATACTTCCGAAACTTACCTTCGTGATATCATTCCAAACTGTTTTTGCATCGAGATCACCCTTCAACTTCAGAGCTGACGCCAATATCCATGTGTATACCAAGCGTGGGCAGGGAATTGTTGCTGCAGAGGGCGCTACAAAACGTGAAAACTGTGAAGCAAACAAATTGAAGGCAGAATAGGGCGTCCGCAAAATTTGACTTACCTAAAAGAGGAGGTGATACGGCTGCTGCGATACCTTGAAAAAACAGGATCATTGAGAAAGCTTTGGGAAACATCTGCATTCCAAGGGAGGCAACCAACACAGGCATGACAAGAATAGTATTCACACTGATAAATCCTCCTATCACAATGACCAATGGAATCATTGAATATAGTGACGTTGCTAGAGGCACGAAACAGAACGCCGTCCCACTCAGGAAGCACCCCATCGCCATGACATGAAGAGGTTTCATCCATTTTCCATCTGACAGAAGTCCAGTAGCTAGTCTTCCCGCCATATCGGCCCCTCCGAAAATAGAAAGAAACATGGCGGACTGTTCTCGAGTAAAACCAACAGACTCTGCCATAGTAAATAAATAAACCTGTTGGCAGACTAACATCGTCAAAGAGAAAACACAGGCTATCAGGACGATGACATAGCTCGGCTGCAACAAGAGCTCATAGTAAAATAAATCATGAAGAAACGTCTTTAAATAGTTGTAGCAGATCTGGATTCTGGACCTGTTTCCGTCTTCTGAACTACCGATACCTCCCGTGTGCAGAGGTTCCAACTCCATTGGATCATCTTTGGTGTATTGAACGTCCCGATCCAGGGGTAAGCTATTGTTCGCGTCACGAGGTTGACATGCTTCTCTTTCGATTACTTGCTCGCCACGACCTATCTGCTCAGGAATATCGTTAGTAGCTTTATTCTTTGGATTTAATGTATAATGACTTTCTATTTCACTTTTCGCTTGCCTCTCCATTGATATCTCCTTCGTCGATAATGGTCTCATGATCATACCAGTTGCAACTGTGTGCATGATTACACCACCGTATATCAGAAGCGCCCCTCTGACAGAATAATTCTCGATGAGATATACCATCAGCAAGGGCACGGTAATTTGGCCAACACATCCAGCACTGCTTGTCACAGACATCGCTGTTGCTCTTCTCTTGTCGAAATATTTCCCGATCATGATGTTAGAAGGTCCTACTATTAGTCCCACACCAATTCCTTAAATTAAAGATTAATCGCATTAGTTTTCTTTTGATTAGTTAGAAAATTAGGAGGAAATTTCTGTTTCGTGTCCGCAACAGGTACTTTCGATAGATCTTAAAGTTGAGGCCAAAAATTTGAACCATCTAGGCCCGCAGAACTATGGAATAATCTTGTTTTGATTATAATATTGCATGCTGGTACGAAACTAAACCTAACTCGCCTCTAAGGATTTTCAGGAGAATGTGAGTTTGTATGATATATTATTCGGGGATCTTTGAGAAGAAACTTACCTGGAACCAGCCCAATGCTTCCTATTAAAAATTCCATGCTGGTTGCGAAATACGAAACCATGAAACCGGAAGTAATAACAACGGCCCCGGTGATTATCATTGCTCGCTCGGATGTTCTCTGAGATAACGTGGTACTCAATGGACCTGAGCATAAAGAGACATTTTGGTATGATTTCATGTGAACATCACAAGCCTTCCGGTACAACCACAATGCATATAGACTGATTCAGACTCATTATTCAGTGGATACCTCCTTTCAGAAACTAGAAAATGATTATCAGTTAACAAAATGCATACAAGCGTCTCGTCCGTCATTCAATATTCATCCGTCGTCCATTAAAGAATATTCTCTTCAAAGATCTAATTCATATAACAGCATTAGCACCGAATAATAAATAACATTACAAGCGTCTGGTCCGTCATTCATAATTCAGCCGTCGTCCATTAGAGAATATCCGCGTCCATAATCCAAAGACCTATTCCATATTCCATATAACAGCATTAGCACCAAATTCAAAAAGACAATCATGGTATACATAAACATAGGCTTGTTTCCTGCAAGAGAGAAATTTCCTACATTAGAGAACAACCAACAGTTTTCAATGATGCCGGCAAGACATCATGATGTACCAAAAATTCAAATCCGTATCGCTGATCAGTGCCGTATGAATTTCATTGTAAAGTCGTTATCCAGAGAATGATGTATCTCAGTCACGCGTTAGTATAGTGAGTGAGTGGGATTTAACGTCGTTTTCAACATTTTTACAGTCATATCACGACGGTCTAGCCCCGGTTGCATCACAGTGCAGATAATTGTAAGCCTGTCGACGAGTCATATTACAAGCCTTGTTTCAACAGGACGCGATGCATAGAATAGGAATATATATCACCCCTTCCAGCTCTATCCCCACACAGGGCAATTAAATTTTCTCGCAAGTAAAAGGTAGATTCGATATATCTCGAGCTCTCTGTATAGGCCTATTATCATGATGCGATTTGTAGTAGCAACTCTGCGGGGGAATTCCTTGATTCGTAGAATGCATATAATCGCATGAAGTAGGACCTGTTCTATTTCATACGACTTGTAGCATGCGACTAAAATCGTTCGAGTGTTCTCACGATGCAACTGAGTTGTATGCAACAAGTTGTTACTACAAATCGTACCGAGTGAAATGGCCTGATGATGTTTACTAAATCTTTAGATTGGATGAATTTTGTTGCAGTTTTCTCCACAGGCATTTGACAATCCTAGATTTCCCTTTAAAAATTTCAATTGACCAATCCAGTGAATGAAAAATAGAGAAAATAGATGTAAATCTCCCGTGATTGGATTTTCCACCTTTTTATCTGAATATTACGTGTTACCTTATTGTCACTCACCAAGGAATATCATGGAAGCGGCCCGGACTCCGGCAATGAGCGACGTTTCCCACGCCGACCTGTCATACTGGTCTAAGATGGCGGCGTACAAGACCCCGAAGCTTTTGAAGAACCCGCCAATGGTGAAGTAGAATATAATCATCCCTGCAAACAAGAGAGATAAATATTATTTGATAAATAAGACATTGCCCTACCTTCATTTTATCAGTACCACACTTTATCGCAGTGTTATTGTTTGAAATGACCTAGATGGAGGAAGATGGGCACATAACCTTGTGGAATAAGGCAGATTAATCTTGGTAATATATATTGTTAATGCTTGGTAAAATGAGAACCGATCGCGTATGGCAAGCTGTTTATAGAATTAAGTCTGGCATGACTAATTCTTTTTTTTTGTCTGAAAAATAAATGTGCGCTGTTTTAGTATTTAAGCTGATAATTTTTTATATCAATCATACCATTTCTTTTTTAAGTCAATTTTATTTATATCAAATAAATTATTTCTTTCTGATATCAACAAGTGGTTTTTCGAGAAAAATTGTATTTTTAATAACAATTGAGAATTTTTGATATCTTTAATATTTTTATCACGGAAATAAATTTTTGATATAAAACAAATTCAGAATAAATACCAAAACGGCTTGCGACGTCTCTTTGATCTTTTCCAGTGTCAAATGAATCTCACCAATAGCAACCATCCAAGCCCATCCACCATCTATGTCAGGATTCTTGCCACCTTCATGGATCTCATGTATAGTGCCCTCGTCTTCGGCATTCATTTCGTTGGCAGACGAGCTGTTGGGGCTCCCTTCGACAGTTCTCTCATCAACTCCAAGCATTTTGCGCATGTCAGTCACATGCTCCTCAGATTCGTTCTTGACAACCATGATAAGCCTTGGGGTGAAGACAAGGTCTTGATAGACTCTATCAAGTTTTGAATTTCGCCCATGAAATAGGTGATAGCAAACCGGATGGGCGACAAAACATACTTTATACCTATAGAGTTGCTATCAGCGAAACTGCAACCAGAATAACTAAATGTGAATTATGTTCTTGGGGTAGCTCCTATCACCTTGTCCAACACCAAACACGGTTTATTATTAACTTCGACTCAGAGCAGTTCATAAATACCGACAATTGTAATGAACATTATATCAAGACCACATCAACTATGGCTTGATTCTTTGTGCAGTTTTTCTGAGTGTTCTTGCGTTTACCATGTTTACCCCAAGTTGAGACGTTTACTTCATCAGACGCACTCGATGCTCATCCATTAACATGAGACGAGCTACTCATTTGATCTCATCTGTCACCACAGCTCCGAGCTAGTGTATCTAATTTCGCTTAAGCCTGTGCTAGGGGCCGTATGGTTACTTTATAAATTCCACATGAACATCTACAATGAATGCGCGGCCGAGATACCAATTCTCCGTATTCTAGTATGAATGTAAGGTGCCGAGGGATGCTACCATGTGAAGTCATCTGGTTGCTCCTTATTAGCCAGTCGTTGTCAATTTTCCCACGTCTTATATATCTCACAAATATATATCAACATGTACTAGGCAAACACGAGCCAGCTCGCGCATATAGAAGAATTTGGCCTGCTGAGAGAAAAATACAGATCATATCAAATGGGCATAGCTTACAGTTTTTTGAACTCATGAAGTTTGTTATTACTCCCAGCATCCCATAAAGATTGAAACAGCTTTCTCGCATAAGTACAGATAGAGGGTCTGAAATCGCTATATGAGATTGTAACAGGATCAACCTCATTATCTAGGGTTGCCTTAGCCATTCTATCAGCCTCAGTATTACCTTTGATGCCAGCGTGACTAGGCAAACAACAAAATACAGTATTGGATTTTAATCGATTTTTTTCAAATGAGAACAATTCTCGAAGGATTCTCGACTGTTTCGCGACATCGTTTTTCTTTGGAGATTTTGTTCGGATGAAGACCCATCAATAAAGTGAAAGAAAACTGACTTCGAGAATACAAATCCTCGATTACAATATAGCTTTTCAACGAGGAAACAAACGATTTTTGTAGATGCTTCCTTGCTAGTTTCTGCAAAACGTTTGATTGCCTGCGGCATATATTTTTCACATAGCCTATTATATACTAGTGACTGGGGTGTGATTATACAACATATGCAGGTCCTTCTGGAACTGTAATGAAGCGACGTCAAACCTTAATTAAGTGTGTTTTAATACTTTCTCTGTAAAATGTTGAAGATGCGAGCCCTGTTGTGGAAACAGCACGAAAGAATGACATATAAAACTATTGGCACCATACATATAAAACTATTGGCACCATACAACGAGAGATCCTGAAGGATCTTGGCGCCCACCATTGTCCGATAATTGTAACCCAACGACAAGAGGATCTTTTTGTCCATTGTTACTAAGATGATTGAGTTGTAATTTTGTTTACAGAATTTTGAATCTGAGCGAAAAAGATCGAAAAAGGGACACTGGAAAACACCAAGATATAATCTTTCTAACCGAAAAAGGTATCCTGCACAACTAAGACCCCAAGGGGAACCTGTGTATCAAATTTGAAAAAGATCCATGCAGTAATTCCTGAGAAATCGCGGTAACAAGGTTTCATGGGGAAATCCAAGATGGCTGCCTGGTGGCCATATTGAATTTTCGAATCGGACCAGAGAAGGTTTCTTGCACAACTAGACCCCAAGGCAAACCTGTGTACCAAATTTGAGAAAGATCCATGCAGTAGTTCCTGAGAAATCGCGATAACAAGGTTTCATGGGGAAATTCAAGATGGCCGCTACTGGCCGCCTTGTGGCCATATTGGATTTTCGATTCGGACCGAAAAAGGTATCTTGCAAAACTAGACCCTAAGGAGAATCTGTGTACCAAATTTGAGAAAGATCCATGCAGTACCGAGAAATGACGATAACTAAGTTTCATGGGGAAATCCAAGATGGCTGCCTGGTGGCCATATTGAATTTTGGAATCGGACCAGAAAAGGTATCTTGCACAACTAGACCCCAAGGGGAACCTGTGTACCAAATTTGAGAAAGATCCATGCAGTAGTTCCTGAGAAAATGCGATAACAAGGTTTCATGGGGAAATCCAAGATGGCTGCCTGGTGGCCATATTGGATTTTCGAATCGGACCAAAAAAGGTATCTTGCACAACTAGACCCCAAGGGGAACCTGTGTACCAAATTTGAGAAAGATCCATGCAGTAGTTCCTGAGAAATCGCGATAACAAGGTTTCGTGGGGAAATCCAAGATGGCTGCCTGGTGGCCATATTGGATTTTCGAATCGGACCAGAAAAGGTTTCTTGCACAACTAGACCCCAAGGGGAACCTGTGTACCAAATTTGAGAAAGATCCATGCAGTAGTTCCTGAGAAATCGCGGTAACAAGGTTTCATGGGGAAATCCAAGATGGCTGCCTGGTGGCCATATTGGATTTTCGAATCGGACCAGAAAATGTTTCTTGCACAACTAGACCCCAAGGGGAACCTGTGTACCAAATTTGAAAAAGATCCATGCAGTAGTTCCTGAGAAATCGCGGTAACTAGGTTTCATGGGGAAATCCAAGATGGCTGCCTGGTGGCCATATTGGATTTTCGAATCGGACCAAAAAAGGTTTCTTGCACAACTAGACCCCAAGGGGAACCTGTGTACCAAATTTGAAAAAGATCCATACAGTAGTTCCTGAGAAATCACGGTAACAAGAATTGTTTACGGACGGACGACGGACGGACGGACGACGGATCACGGACGAAAAGTGATTTGAACAGCCCACCATCTGGTGATGGTGGGCTAAAAATGGCCTATGGTTTTAGTTTTAAAATGAGATATTTGGCCCATTCAATTCCATACTACACTCAAGCAAAACGATTTATCACCGGTTTTTTGGATGAGTTTATTCAAATTATGTTGAACTTGGAAAAGGTGCCGTGCTTTAACTTTCAAGTATTACTATTGGTTTATTGCTTGTGTAAAACTGAACAACCTGTTGATATATTTTGGTGGTTCCCTGGGTCTTTTGTGTTAAATGCCGTCATTTTCATCTGACGATGATACAGCTCACCAATCCCCAGTGTACGAGTTGTCACAGCGAAACAGCTCACCAATTACCAATATACGAGTTGTCTGAGCATTTCCACCATAGCTCTCTAGATTTGTATCTAATACCGCTTATGCCAGTGATAGGGGCCGTGTGGTCATATCATCCAAGTTGCCACATGAACAGGTACAATAAAAGCGTACCTGAGATACAACACATATCACGAATCGTTAGATTCTTGGTATGTGCTTTAGAATAGGTCAACCTGAAGACTATACTGTGAAGTCATGTGGCTCTGCTAGTATGTCGGCACCTCTTCCCATTTCCCTTATATGTGTTGTAATTCAAACTTTGGGGAAAAGCCATTTCGAACGGTGTATGCTACAGCCTGTCCCATTGTTAATCCGATTAACTGTGCGCTGTGCTGCGCCTGCTTCAGCAGGACGCATCGCACGTAACTTGACCCATATTGCTGTATATGCCTTGCTATCAAAAATTTTACTTGCTCTCCCTTGCAATAAACCAATTTTTGTTTTGCATTTTTTTTTACTTGTAAATTTCGGTCAACTGGGTCATGTGTGAGCTCTGAGTTCGATCGAATGGTATATTGAAGCGTTGTTTCATGCCATATTTTCTATTCGGAACTGTTGATCAATTCAGCCCGTCAAGTAACCAATAACAAATAATATCTAATATATATAAACAGGAAAGTTCACTTCATAATTAGATGTCCTATTTTAAACATGTGATTTAAACGTAAAACCTGAATCACGGAATGATATGTGGGGTATGATATAGCACAGATCCAATGTAATTAGTGACATGTAGGTCAATTTCTATACTAAAAATAAACTCAAGTGTAACTAAGAACCTTATTATTTCCGTGTAGGCCGACGGTAATATCCACAGGTAATCGTGGTAAATGTCTATATGTGAGAAGGTATACCATGGGAGTAATAACATACCTTGTAGTATAACGGTCCATGAGTTTCGCCCTGGGTATATACCTGAATAAGTTAGAATTTCATATCTGCAACCAGCTCCAGCGACAAATACTCCAGATGACGTCACTAAGGAATTGCTTGTTTGCAACAAAAAAAGGGGGATAAGCAAAACGGCCCTATAACTCAGTCATATTGCGAAATGTAGTAAGTGAGCTAAAATATACTATAACACATGTAAATACTGTATGGAATTTTCGACAAAGTTTAAAGGGGAAAAGATAACATAATGATTTGAGAATACCTCACATAGTCTGGGCTCCAAGTTGTATTCTATCAATAAACCATGCACAGATATTCATACGAGTGTGCTATTATTTGCTCGTCATAGATCTCGCACTCTGAAAGCTGACATGACCTTATTTAATGCACGAATGAAAACGAAAAGAAATTTCCCACACAGATTATAGCCCTAGTTGAATAATACCGGCCGGAACTGATACATATGAAAGTGTACCTGATGTGCCGACGTTACGACGCCATACTGCCAATTTCTCCTCCAAGTACCGTTGCCTCCACTGCATATATAAAAGCCGGAGTCGACCGAGAACCATGCCAGTCTGAACCGACACACGAACCGTCCACATCATATGTATGCGGTCGTTGTTGTCACCAGCCCAAAATTTGTCTCTTTGAAAATCATATTCTATCACACATTCATTCGCACACAAGATAAATATATCTAGAAAAAAATATGGGTAATAAAATGAAGGATCTGACTATCCAAACACGATTCAGACAAACTGGTAAGTGTTTCCTCAAAACATGGAGCACCTGTCTATAGGAGGTTCCATGCTCAAAACAAAGAAACTTGTTGATCTCGACACAGGCTTCTCCAGCACTGTATCTCAATTTACCTCCCTCGTCGAACAGGGGGCACGAAGGGACTACTGTTCATTCTATTTATGGTTCTTGAAGCTCTATACGGTGCACTTCACACGCGCTATGTATTTAGATCCCCGACACTGTTTCAAAATTACTGTAATTCGGAATGTTCATTCCAAAGTAAGAATTGTTATTTGTTATGCCTACTAATTAGGCCTGCCCATATTCAATTGCAAATTCCGAAAGACGGAGGTCCATATTGAAAGCGACCTTTTGTTCTGATTGTCATCCCGTCCAGTTTAACTCATCAATCAGTAGTATAGAAATGTGAAATATCGGTTGCTACTCCATGTAAGAGAGCACGAGAATTCTCTGTCTTATTATATACAGTGGATCTTCGTGACTGGTGGAGGTCTCCCTACATGGAATCATACATTTCATTGAAACATGTACATGTAACAGCTATGGTTGGAAATATTATGAGGTTCATCGTCCCTTGCAAGTTGTAAGACGACAGTGTTAAAACGACATATATGGGGAAGCATGACTATTCTCCTGCCAGAGCGACAGTCTGGGAAACAACACTTCATAAGATATGTATATTTTCTACAGCGACACACTAAAAACAACAGTTTCATTGAACCGTGTAACGGTGATGGTTGGAAATGTTATCCGGTCTATTCTCAGTTCCAAGACGACAGTGTTAAAACGACATATATGGGGAAGCAGGACTATTCTCCTTCCAGAGCGACAGTTTGGGAAACGACACTTCATAAGATATGTATATTTTCTAGAGCGACACACTAAAAACGACACTTATGGTTGAAAACATGAGCAGTGTGACTAACGTCACAGGACCTACGAAGTAGAGTAGGCATTAGGACTCCGACGCGAACTGAACTCTTGGAAATCCCGACCCACAGTTGAAATCCTGCCTATATTAAGATGGGCACTGCCCAAGTCAGAATCGCCAGTGATTTTCATCAAAAATCACCAGAAAGTTTCATCAAAAGTAGGTCAGCTCAGAACTTGTTGGTAACAGTCTCCTAATGCGCCTTCATTCCAAAAATAAACAACGATCGCAGATTTAATTTTACAATTTTTTAACTAAAGGAAACAGATTGAATAATAAAAAGTTCAGTAGATTTCAAGCTTTACGTGTGAAAATAAATTTACATCTCTTTAATGGTTTTCAGTGCCCTTGTCCAGGACCAAAACAACTTTTTGAATCGCATTATTTTCCCAACAATATTACAACAAATTCTTATATATAGTACTATAGTAGAAAGGTAGCATTTATGTAGTTTACGGTAATTCAACTCAAGACCAACACCTTATCTGCACAAGATAATAATGATTCTATGTCATTCTCCTAAGCATGACCGGTACAAAGACGAATAAATAGCATCTCTACATCACGTTGTTATCTAGATATATGAGACAACACATTTTGGGTATCGGCAATCTGATGAATGTACTATTGCGGTTTTCTTGTTTCACATTATATTCTATGATGGTTGATCGGTGATTTTCTTCATTGATAAACATTAAACCACCGCAGCTTCGTTGTGTGAATCGGAATTACATTGCTGTGACGCACCAACACACTCCGTGGCAGTGATTCTGTATCCCCTAATCAAGGAATCAAAATGGATCAAGATTTGAAATGACAAGAAAAATTTAGACATATCACATCATGATCAAAGTTACTTTATCTAGTTAAATTCTACCCAAAGAAAATACATTAAGACCCTTTAAACATGCCGTCAATGCCAGATGTTGAGTTTTATACAGCTGTAGATCAGGGCTCTGGGTGCATATATCATGTTTCCATACACTTGATGCACACAACAGCGGCAAAAACAAAGCCTCCTTGAACAACCTATCTCTATACAGGACATTCCTAACTCAGGAAATACCATTCTCTCTCAAAAGAAAACAATTTACGCCAGGAAGGCCTTTTTTATTAAGCTAATTTTGTTAGGTAGTGGCCTAGTTAGATTCAATAATTGTCACGAAATTTCTTTGATTATATCTTAATTGCAACCATGTTTGTTGACCTCAAACCTGACATGCTTGAGATATGTACATGTATAACACACTTTCATTTGAGAGTCCAGACATTCCACCATTCATGTGAACAAATTGTACTCAACATGGAATAATTAAATTCACACTACCCATTTCTACAGTATCAGTACTATGTTACTATCTGTAGCAGTTGAAACCCCAGTAAAACTTAAACAATTAAAACCAGTAAAGAAATTTGTCTGTTGAATAACAGAAAATATGGTATGGAGATTTGAATGAGTAAACTATTCTCAAATCATTCGATTCCATAGAAATTCGAGCGATATACAGTATTTTCACCACTCATGTGCGATCCTGTTTCGAGCATTGAAACCTAGAGGCTATTCCGCCCGGTTTTTACGGCATATTAAATCTGAAACACTCCGCCAAATCACAAACTGCCAGATAAATGACGTTCGTGAGTCAGAACCTGTGAGGATAAAACATAAACGCCCTAATCATGGTAATGGTAAGACCTCCAAATGTCTAAAACCTCAGTGTAAACTGGACGAAGTACTTGCTACTCAATCAACTTTCAGAAGCGAACAGACCAAAAATGAATACAAGCTTAAGGATCAACTAAACTGTGACACGGAGAATGTAATTTATTTAATTACGTGCCGAAAATGCCTGAAACAGTATGTGGGCGAAACTAAGAATAAACTTCGATATCGTGCCAACAGACATAAATCAGACATCAGTCTAGACAACGAAGGCCCGGTCAATGAGCATTTTAATCTACCGGAACATTCATTTCAGCACCATTTTCAAATTATGCCAATAGAAAGAATTCCTACATTTCCAACACAGGAAGAAACTGACAATCACCGCGCACTCCGTGAATCCTTTTGGATCAAAACACTTCAAACACGGCAACCCTTTGGTATGAACATAGACCCAGGTAAAGTTACTAGCAAAGAGTTTATTCCCTTTGTTCTCCAATATAGCCGTAGGAATGTTGAAGCGGCCCGTATACTGAAGGAGGAATATGAAACACTCCAAACAAAACTCCGCTTACCATTTAATCTGAGACCTATCATAGCGTACTCAAAAAATCGGAGCTTACGCGATTTATTGGTAAGGAGTAAACTTCATCCTACAGCGTGATCATTATCACGTGAAATTCTACATGGCATAAGCTAATTTATAGCGGCCCTATTTGAACTCTATACGAAACTTGTCTCTAGGAACATTTTTAAGATAAGAGATTTGGAAAATCCCTGTGCCTGTGCCTTCCACTTTTGAAAAATGTATAACACACTTTCATTTGAGAGTCCAGACATTCCACCATTCATGTGAACAAATTGTACTCAACATGGAATAATTAAATTCACACTACCCATTTCTACAGTATCAGTACTATGTTACTATCTGTAGCAGTTGAAACCCAGTAAAACTTAAACAATTAAAACCAGTAAAGAAATTTGTCTGTTGAATAACAGAAAATATGGTATGGAGATTTGAATGAGTAAACTATTAAACAACTTACATGATACCAACAAAATGTCCCAACACAAGCTGATAAATTCCTTGGGTGGCTTGCAGGATGGCTTTGTTTCACCCTCAGTAAACTTTTATCATTGTTGCTCATAGGCTAATCTGAAGGATGATACCACATCTTTCTTTGTTCTGCTGGGTTATTGCACCAGGCTGACTTAATTGGTTGATGTAGGATATTTCACCACCAGTGGCAATTTGACCTAAATTTGAAGCCTAATTTGGTCTGTGATGAAATGTTTGGATGTGAAATAGGATACACGTTAAAGGCCACAGTTTACATATATCTATAACAATATACTGACTTGTGTGTATTAAGAATGGCAAGTTGGTAATAGCAGTGTAGATAAATGCACTAACATATGATGGAAAATTAGCATTTCCTATTTCATTATCCCATCACGTTTTGTACTGTGTTATATACAATGTATACAGTGAAACATACAGCCAAGGGTTCCCAATGGGCCTGACAGTGCACTCGCTGAGCTATCAATAAATAATAAAAAAAATAATTATAAATCAAATTTTCATCAGAATTCGGTCAGCTCAGAATTTGCTGGTAACAATGCCCTAGTGCACGTTCATGCCAAAAATAAAGGTTCTAATGTCAATGGTTCTCCTTATTTTGCCGACGAAAGGATTCGGATGGACTGACTGACTCACTGACTCATTACCGGACAATTTGCGATCTGTAGCCTACTTCGTAGGAATATGCCCCCATTACTCGTCGGTCATTATTTCTTTGACCTGCTCTGTCATTTATAATAAATGACTTTATCACAAACTGCTGTGTTTGTTTTGTATTTATTAGTTTTTTTATTTATTTATTTTTTATTTTATTAGATTCACCAAGTATACAGTACAGAAATATTGAAGAGCCTAGTTGTGGAATATAATCATATTCTATGAATTACTTCGTATAACAACTAGTAAGTCATCGGCGGGAATAAAACCCCATGGGGCTTGTTCTATCCCTATATAAATAAATGATAATATTTCATTAAGCTACTTGTGGCAGGTGATATTTGATAAATGAGTGACTGACCAAATGCACACTGTGGCAGAATTTTTAATTATGGCGGCTACGTTCAATTAAATATGCTTTCAGCTTTGATTTAAAAAGAGATGATGAATTCAAATGTTTTATCGTCGAGGGCAGATTGTTCCATTCCCGAGGTCCTGATGTTTTGATAGAGTGATAAGACAAGTTTGAGCGATAAAATGGCAGGTACAGATTTGTATCTTGGCTTCTAGTATTATGTTGATGCATGTCTGTTTGTCTAATGTAATATGTTTGAAAGTGAAAAGGTAGTTTGTTAGTATGGTAGATGAAATTGTGTACAAGATTCAGTGAGAGATAGAGATTCAAGTTATACAGTGTCAGAATCTTTAAAGCTGCGAATAGAGGTTGTGTATGGTCTAGTTTTTTCGATAAAGTTATCACCCTTATAACTCTTTTCTGTAGTAAGAACAATGGATTTAGATGAGTAACATAGGTGTTTCCCCATAAGATATTTCTGTAGGACAAGTATGGATAAATCATGGAATAGTAGAGTACATATAGTGTTTTCTTATTAAGGGAATGTTTAATATGATTAATGATTCCTATATTACGAGATACTTTCTTGCAAATATAATCAATATGGGACGTCCAGTTCAATTTATCATTAAAAACAATACCGAGAAATTTAAATTCATTGACAATTTCGATTTCAATTCCAGAGATGAGCAACGGTGGGGCATAAACGGGTAAGGGTTTGTTATTTAGTTTAATGACCATACATTTCGTTTTCTTGATATTTAATGACAGGCGGTTTGATGAAAGCCAGGTGTATATTTCATCAAGTTCAGACATCATTATATTAATAGCATCAACAATATTTTCGGTGGAGCAGACAAGACTAGTAACATTCGCAAAAAGTATAGTATGTAGCAAGTTGGACATGTTGCACATTTATTCAATCCTCGACGAATTATTTCTGGTCGAATCCTCGATTATTCAATCCTCAGCCATTAATCCTCGTCGAATCCTCGTCGTTATTTCAGTTCCAGTTTTTTTTTCGCAGGACAGGACTTTATATTACCCAATATAACCATTTCTATGCTGCTTTGTAGGATCCATGCTGCTATGGTGGTGGAGAATTGGCGGAGGGCAATCTATTGCAATTGGTGGATAATCAGTAATACAATATGTACGGTGATGGACAATCGGTTGTCATACAACATAGACAATGGTGAGGGCAGTGCTGGATAATCAGTTGTCATACAGTGATAACAGTGCTGAAAAATTGGTTGTCATACAACAAGGACAGCGGCGAGGGCCGCAGAGGATTCCAATTGTCATACAGTGTGGGCAATGGTGAACAATCAGTTGTCATACAGTGCAAGCAGTGCCGAATAATCAGTTGATATACAATGACAAGTAGTGTTGAACAGTCGGTTGTCCTACAACATGGACAATGGCGAGGGCCGTGATTGATAATCAGTTGTTATACAGTGTTGGCAGTGGTGGATATTCAGTTGCCATGCAAGGTGTGAGAAATAGTCGAACAATTACTGGCATACATTGTGGACAGGGTTGAGCAATCGTTTGTCAACACAATGTGTGGACGTTGCCAATCATTGAAATATTTAACATAACACAAGGCTATTCTAGGGATAACAACTTTTTCATTGCTGTGGAGCTGACGTTTCTTTGGAGATACTTCCCACATTTTCAAAGCTACAGCTAATGATTAGCTTTGAAAAAGTTGGGAGTATCTCCAACGAAACGTCAGCCCCACAGCAATAAAGAAGTTGTTATCCATAGAATAGCCTTGAGCTATACACGACGACTTCTAAATGCCTATCAAAGAAATAATATTTAACATGACAATCACATGCCATATAGTGTGGACATTGTAACCATGGGCAGTTGTGAATAATTTGCAATGAAGTGTAGGCCTAATCTTTCGTCCTCATTTGTCGCACGGTGTGGTAACAGTGTGCATGTATAGTGGTATACAGGTTACCGTTGTCTTTTTGACTATTTGTAATCGTACGCGTACAATGGCAGAATGATGATGTACGTTAATGTCGCTCTAAAACCGACGTCGGCGCCATCATCGGTGCAAAAAGGTCGTTGAGACGTCGGTGCAAAAAGGTCGTTGAGCCGTCATCGGGTGCCGACATTGGCCCGATGTCAGATTCTGATTACGTTGGGCCGCCGTGCTCTTGCTGTCTGGGTATTATTAGAAAGAAAGAAAATATCGATCAGATAGACGTTTCCATGCGAATGAGAGATACTTTATATAGAAAAACGAATGGAAAGATATCAAAGGAGATTGTACGATAAGGCGGGAATTTGGCCTTCACGCGGTGCGATTGAAATCGAAAAAATTTAATTTCCTAAAAATTGTGTTTTAATATAACGTCAAAAGAAAATATATGTACACGATGTTCCTACGAAGTAGACTACAGGTCGCAAATTGTCCGGTAATGAATCAGTCAGTCAGGCAGTCAGTCAGTCCATCCAAATCCTTTCGTCGGCAAAATAAGGAGAACCGTTGACATTAGAACCTTGATTTTTGGCATGAACGTGCATTAGGGCATTGTTACCAGCAAGTTCTGATCTGAAATAATTCTGATTAAAATTAGATTGATAATTAACACTTCAGTATATTGTTATAGATATATGTGAACTGTAGCCTTTAACGTGTATCCTATTTCACATTGGCCACACCAGGCTTGAGCCTTCAAATTCAGGTCAAATTACCCACAGCTAAAAATACCCTGTCCCACTGTATGCCACATGGCCCTATTACTGAGGTTAATCTTAACTACTGCATATACCCTCAAACAATCAGCGCTGTTTCCATAACGAAGCTGAGGTGGTTTA
Source organism: Hanleya hanleyi (assembly GCA_036873755.1). Lineage (NCBI taxonomy): Eukaryota > Metazoa > Mollusca > Polyplacophora > Lepidopleurida > Hanleyidae > Hanleya > Hanleya hanleyi. The sequence continues at coordinate 3,171 of JAVTVY010035521.1, read as the reverse complement.
ACGTTTATCAATGAAGAAAATCACCGATCAACTGCCATAGAATATAATGTGAAACAAGAAAACCGGAATAGTACATTCATCAGATTGCCGATGCCCAAAATGTGTTGTCTCATATAACTAGATAACAACGTGATGTAGAGACGCTATTTATTCGTCTTTGTTCCGGTTATGCTCAGGAGAGTAGTAGCGTTAGGCTAAATTGACGCAACTTTCACCCGGATGTAGAGGTCATTTGTGGAGGTCACGTGGAGGTTGGAGAGGTCAAGTGCAGTATAGTTCCGGCAGAATGACCAAAAAGCTACCTCCAACACAGGAGAGTTTCAATTGTTGGAAGGAATGTATTCATCCGCGGTGATGCGGTTTTGGCGGCGATGCGGTCGCGGGAAAAAGCTTCCGCGGAGAAAAGGCAGTCCCTAGATAAAATGGTCCGATGGGGTCGAGTGAGGTATCAAAGTGAAGCATTCGTGAAGAGGCATCTGACGGACTGGGTGTGGGGTTGAAATATCGGCATTCTGCGCATGCGCGGTGGCCCAAGGGTATGGAAATAGATGTGTTGAGATGTAGGGGAGCCACTAATGGTCCAATGGGATCGAGTGAGGTATCAAAGTGAAGCATTCGTGAAGGGGCATCTGATGGGCTGGGTGTGGGATTGAAATAGGGTCATTCTGCGCATGCACGGTGGCCCAAGGGTATGGAAATAGACGTTTTGGAGCTAGGGGAGTCCCTAATGGGTCGATGGAGTCGTATGAGGTATCCATGTGAAGCCTAGGTGAAGGGGCATCCAGTCATGGGTGGGTGCATGTAAAATTTTTCCTGAAAAAAAAAAAACGGAACACGGACTTTATCGAAAAATCCGACAAAATGCCTATATGGGGTATGGGGGTATATAGGTCGCCGGGCTTAACGGGGCTTGCCTATCAATAGTGTTATCTCCCCCTAGTTCCAGGGTGGGTGTATGTAAAAATTTTCCTGAAAAAATACGGAACACGGACTTATATGGGGTATGGGGGTATAGGGCCATCCTAGGACACCTACTTCTCGACATTTGCGGTATAGGTTGTGGGGTCTCGTTTTCTTAGTCTCGTCAAGACAAACATGATAGGAAGTGTCCCGGAGCGAATCGGTGAAATTTTTGAAAAAAGTCACCGAGACCGTGGGGTTGAAATATCGTCATTCTGCGCATGCGCAGCCTGGCCGTAGTATGGAAATAGACGTTTTTGTGGTCTAGCCGAGCCCCTCATGGGCCTATTGGGTCGAGTGAGGTATCCATGTCAAGGCTAGATGTGGGGGCTAGACTAATTATATATTCTGTATTATACAATCGGATAGCGGTTGTCGTGAATAACAACAAGTTCAGCAATGTTTATATAGTTTATTATCCCCAATGTTACATCATACCCAGGCTGGGGAGCCGCCCTGGGTATGTTTAGTGTGTTCACAGCAAAACAAATTGAAATATCAAACATATTTTTATTTTTATTTTATTATTTAACGCACCGTCACATTAGGTACAAGTGTTTACTGAGCTCAAGTCAACGATCAGCATGTAGACATAGAGAGTATGTGCGGCATCTTATGGTATTCATCAGTGCGCGGGTGACGCATTCAACCGATGGCGGTGGTCGGTCAGCTTGGTAAGGAAAAACGTGACATTGGTTACCCTCTCTACTACCCATTGTATGTTGGGGCGTTGACGATGTGCCCATCTCAAGGGTTCCACGGTGTCCAGTATCTCCAGCATCGTCTCTAGTGACCTCCGGTTAATGATGGTGAACGGCTGGTCAGACACATAGATATTATTGCCGGGATAATAATACCGTAACTGGCCCGTCTTTTTGTGACGTAAGATGTACCCGAAAGCGACATTCAATTTGAAGGCCGTAGTTTGATCTTGAAGATGGCTTCCACGTAGCTGCGTAGACGGGTGCGGTTGGTCAGTGGAAAATTGTAAATATCTTGAATAGGGCCATGAGGGTGGAAACAGTGCCGTGTCATGGACCAATGGCGCCGATCGATGTCACTCACTGGATGGTTGCCCTGTAAGAGATCGCCCAGAAAATGTTCGATGTTGTCAGGCGTATGACTCGAAACCGTAACGCTGGGGTCCGGCTGGATATCCAGGCTCTTCTGAACTGTGGGTATAGGCGGGCTCTCCTTCATCGCATCACCAGTGGCGTTCGTCTCCCCGGGCTTATCTTCACTGGGTCTGACCTTCCGCGGCTCCTCTTCAGTAGGAAGTTGTCGCTCATGCCATGGTACCGTGCCATGAATCAACCGTTGGTGTCGCAGCAACTGACTGCGTCGTTTGAGGAGTTGACCACAATCCTCGCATGGACGCTTGGGTGGCCCATGAATTGAACGTTCGTGGCGCAGTAAAGCATCTTCCCGATTAAATGACCGTGCGCAGGTTATACAAGTATACAGTCCATCGTTGTGGGTGGAGGCCTCCTGGCGTCGTAAATTATCTAAACGAGTAAACTGCTTCTGGCAAGTTGTGCAAATGAACATCTTGGTGGTTGACAGAGTGTCTGATGAAACGGCAAGGCCGTTCCCTTTTATAGCACGCTAGCTGGTGATCTATTTTTAGCACACTCTATCCCCAAGTCGAGGATCGAGACTGGTGTACTGGTGTACCACTGAGCGGCATTGCGCGCGCGCGCGCGCATGAAGACCCTCATATACCCCAATGCAGGCGCAGACGTGAAGTGCCCAATGGCGGATAATGGCGGATACACCGCCATTGTGGGAAAATGGCGGATAATGGCGGATACACCGCCCAAAACGCGCAAAGCGCAAGTAGGCTTTGTGGTGATAGTGCTAACCCTGCTGAGTGTGTTGTACGGAGGTGTGTTTTACGACGTAGCCTATGTCAGCACGTTACTTAACCAATTGAGAGCACCAGCCACCAGTGAAACCGGTCTACAGGTAGCACCAGTCAACCCCGTATCGAGCCCAGTCACCACCACCACACCCCGTGTACAAGCCACGTCGAGCATAAGACAGGTCTCCGAACCTTAGTCCAGAAGCGGGTCCCTCAAACACAAAAGAAAAAGGTGTTACAGAAAGGCGGCTTTCTTGGCGCCATCTTAGCACCGTTGGCCGCTTCCGTGTTGGCTCCAGTATTGGGTGGACTCTTCGGCCGTCAATGAACCACACGAAAAAAATGGTGCT